>CM036940.2:50193707-50314138 GCA_020352615.2 Yoshiicerus persimilis
GGGGTAATAATAAATTGATTAACAATGAGATCACTTTGTCTAATCAGAAAATATAAAATAATTACTTGTACTTTTATTTTTTCAGGACTTCAATTTGATAAGAGTGGAAAACTTGTGAATTCAAATGACAAGGGAGCAACGAATTCTCCTTTACTGACTAAACGAGAAGCAACAATATCTTCCAAAATTCAAAGTGTGACGTCTGAATGCACATATTTGTCTGAAGTCTCGCCTTCTGTAAGTTCTGCAGTTGTAGAGTTCGATGATGACGAAAAGCCGAATGAGGTTTTCGAAAACGAACCTATCTTCCGTTCTGACAATGAATCGGATAAAGAAGACCCCTTAGCATGTGCGACAACTGGTGAAGGTAAATCTAAGCGTACATTTATTATCTCGAGTTTGACGATTTTATTTTAATATCTGTCAAAGAAAGGAAATCTATTGACATCACATTTTTTTATCATTATATCAACAGATCTTGAAGTTGGCAATGAGGATGACGGTCCAATGGATCAGGAAGATAGTGATATTTCGAATGATGACTATGAGCCACAAATCCGTTTTCCAAGGGTTGTATTGCCCAGTAAGAAAAGTTTTAAACTTTTTAACGAGCTACAAAAGTCCAAACAACTTGTATATTACCTCTAGCACCCTTGTAGCCTAAAACATAGATATATCCGTCTAGGCGACCTACTTAGAAAATAAATGTCCCTTAAAGACATTATGCGACAATAATAAATTAATTAATAGCAATAGCATTAAGACAAAGACAAGTTTGTGTATTAGAGTTTTTAATTGTGTTTGTAAAAAATTTCATCTTTTCAGGACTTCAATTTGATAAGAATGGAAAACTCGTGAATCCAAAAAGCAAGGGAACAATGAGTTCTCCTTTAATACTGCGTAGACGAAAAGCAGTAAATGTATGTTCTGCCAAAACGCAAAATGTGACTTCTGAATGCACTTCTGCAGCAGTTGAAAAACATATGAATCCAAAAAACAAGGGAACAATAAATTCTCCTCTAACACTGCGTGGACAAAAAGCGGTAAATGTAACATCTGGCAAAACACTAACTGTGAGGTCTGAATGTACTTCTGCAGCAGTTGAAAGGTTACTCCTTAACCCATTTTAATGTTTAATTTTCTTTTCGTATATTTAACAAAGTTTTCTTTGTTTATAGGAACACAACTACAGTGCTTCCCTACCCAAATGTATTATACGTAAATCCTGGAAATGTGATTACTTTACCTGTTGTATTTCAAGAAGTTGCGAGTCTAACCTGTAATATTTGCAGGTGCCAGTTTAGTAGTCTTGAGAGCTTGGTGATCCACAAGCAAACTCATATTGTAAACGTCGTAATTAGTTCGCCACCTGGTCCTCAGCAAAGCATAAATATCGGCACATTCCCTTACGGAATAACTGACACCAACTCAGATGATTGTGGTATATGCGGGAAGCCGGGAATTCTTTCTACTTACGGAAGGCATAAACGCTCCCATTGTGGTGAGCATGAGAAACGTCATAAATGCGCCACGTGTGGAAAAGGTTTTCATGAACGGGCGCGCATGCTACAGCATTTCGATGTAAAAAGATAGATTTTAAATTAAAAATAATTTTTTAGAAGAAATTCTTTCAATAACGATGGGTATAAATCTATGATTTGCTCAACAGGTACATTCCAGTGAAAAATCCTATGAATGTAAAATATGCGGACTCTTTTTCAAAACGATTCCAAATTACAGAAGCCACGTAAGTATGCACAAGAAAGGGTTCAGCTGTCATCAGTGTAAAAGGATATACAGAACAGAAGAAGCCTTAATTCGTCATCAATCTGTACACAAGCCTCTCCAAAGAAAGGTCTTTCGGTGTGATCAATGTGGGAAAGAATTTGCAAGTGGTGGTGCTTTAAGACAGCACTCTCTTAGGCACAACCCAGGAGAGTTTAAATGTGACATTTGTGGTAAAATATTCAGCACTAAAATAAATTTGAATGCCCACATACGACTTCATACTCAAGAGAAAAAACATCAATGTGAAATTTGTGGACAGAAATGCCGTACAACAGTTGTGTTAAAAAAGCATATTGAAATGGTTCACCAAAAAATTCGGAAGCATAAATGTCCTACTTGTGAAAAGGCTTTCGGATGTCCAAGAAACTTAAAACGACATGAACAAATCCATAAGACTTATTTAGAAAGAAAGAAATACAATTGCAATATTTGCTCTGATGTTTTTCAAGATGCTACAGTTTTGCTGACTCACAAAGCTCTTTTCCATACAGCATATACCAGTGGCTTCATTTACTGTGATAAATGTCAGTGTAAATTTTTAAATGGATATGAAATGTCTAAACACTATCGAAAAAATCAAGGCGGTTACGTCAATGAATTAGGCGTTCGTGGTCCCAGATGTAGTCATTGTAAGGAAATATTTTGGACCCGTTGCGATCTTATAGTTCATCTTGCAAATGTCCATCCTCCAGAAAATATTCCATATCAATGCGAAACGTGCGGTGCTGTTTTCTGTTCCCCGATAGCTTTGAAGGAACATGGTCCCAATTGTGAAGTGTCCCTTTCATATCCTAAGGGGTTGGAAAATAGTGAGAGTGCACAAAAATTAGGTTCGACAAAATCAAGAAAAACAAAGAGTAAAGTTGTGAAAGAGTTATTGCACTGCTCTAATTGCGAGGAAAGTTTTACCACCAAACGAAATTTACGGAAACATGAGCTGACGCACCAAGAAATACATTACATATGTCAAATTTGTAAAGTTGAGTTCCCCTCAGCGGATGAGTTAAAAGAACACAAGCTCAAAAATCACGTTGACGGAAACCGATTTAAGTGTGATTTTTGCGAAAAGACGTATACCTCCAGTAAAAACGTGGAAATTCACCGAAGAAAACATACCGGACAAAAGCCTTTTGTATGTCAAACTTGTGGAGAGGCTTTCATTAGTGAAAGATATTTAATAGACCATGAATTGCGACATTTAGAAAGTAGCCCCCATATTTGTCACATCTGTGGCAAAGCGTTTACGAAGAAAGGAAATCTAGGTACGCATTTAAAATACCACGAAATCCTTGAAGGACAGGAAAAACCTTTCTCTTGTTCTTTCTGCAAAAAATCGTTTTCATTGAAAGCTAATCTTTTGAGACATGAAAACTTACACACGGGAAACAAAAGCTACCTTTGTAACACTTGCGGAAAGTCTTTTTCACAGTCCACCACTTTGAAGACACATGAAAGAATTCACAGTGGGGAAAAGCCCTATTCATGCTCTATTTGTGGAAAGGCATTTTCAGACCACAGTACTTGGAGTAAACATAAGAAAACTCACAATTCTTAACAATTTAGATGTTAATTATTCATTTGTTGATTGGCTTCAGCTCCAACATTGTTTGAAAATACGGACAACCTGTTACCGATGAAAATAAACAAAATATTTCTGAGACTTTATCAACCATGGCCAAAAGTTTTGTAATTTTTTTTACTATTTTAGTAATGCTCTTAATTTCTGTAGCACATCATGTTTGTGAGACTTGTAATCTGTCTGTATGATGTTCTATTGAATACTTATAGTGCAGTACTTATAGTGTAGATTTATATCTTCGTTCAGGGCGGCTGAAGTTGAAGTATATCTTTAGGGAAAAGTAATTTTAAGCTACTATCAATCCAATTCAAAAGGATTATTCCATATATTTTGTTAATACATTGTCATCACATGCATAAAATTTAGAAAAGCATATTCTCTTGGATTGTAATTGACTTTATTGACCCATGTACAGAAATGTTTTCTGTGGTTTCTGGTAATAGTAATCATTTATTTCTCTTACAAGCCTTTTACAACATGTCACCTATACACCAGACAAAGTAATCATTTTCCTCAGTTTGATGAAATCAGTTGGCCAAGGAAAAGTCATAAGAATGGCATAACACAAATATTGACAATGTATTATACAATTAAAAGCATCAGTTCACACGGAAGGGCATTTACTTACACAAAGTAAACTAAGTATTTTTAAAACAAACATGACGAAATAATAAAATTAACTCATATTGCTCCATGCAGAAATGATTGACCTATTCCAGCCTACAACCTTTTGCAGAATCCTTTTTGGTAGAATGAGTCTGAGTGAGAATACCCTCACTGTCCGTAATTCCCAGTGCTTCTAATATCTTTGAATTTTCACAGTGTTCGCAGAGCTCTTCTTGTACGTAGTCCATTAGAATTTTCTCACCTCCTTTACTAACGATTAGAATTCCACCGTTTTGAAAGGCATTACCCCATGCGTTATGAGGAGTTCCATCCCGCACACCCTGAAAAATTATAGTGCATAGTATTTAATTAAAATTTCTTGTAAAATGAGTAATTCAAACCCATAAATATATTAGTAAAATCAGTAATTTATTTTCCTTGTTTTCTTTAAGCAAAGCTAGACAATTTACCTTTCGTTAAGGTAAGCTGAGTTTTTAAAATGGAAATAGAAAAATATTGAAACATCCTAGTGTTACTTTTTGATATTAGAATATACTTTTACAAAGGCCGCAAAAAATATCGTAGCTTGTTTTTTGCGTTTTTGATTTTACTTAGGTTTGAAAATCAGAGTACTAAAAACTTTTGCAGGACAATGCAGACATACCTTTACAACGGAAGACACAACTGCTCTATGTAAAAGTGCCCTGGAGATTGATAGCAAGTTATATTTCTTGTACCCCAAAGCTTTATATGTAGCATATTTGACATCGACGAATAGTTCTCCTTCAAAGAAATTCCCCTTCATGAATTGTTGGTACCCCAATTCTTCCAGGCCAACTGCAATCAAGCGAACGTTATTTTTCTTAAGCAAGGGCAAAAGAAGACTAAATTCTTTCGCCGCTTGCCTACAACACAGTCATCCAAATCGTCGCAGAAATATTATGACTGCTGTACTTTCAGCCCAGAATGTTTCCAATTTAATAGGCTAAAACAAAAGCAATTTTTAATTGTAAATACTCATTGAATATCTAAGTTTCCAGAAATATTTTTATAAAAATTTACCTCCATAGAAGGGAGTTCCTTGACCACATTTTCCCCAATACTTTTCAAATCGATTCTGTCCTTCGAAGTTGAAGCAGCCATTTCTTAATTTTCTGCCCGAAAAACTGAGTGTTTGTGAGTTGTATGCTAGAGGAAGAATGAAAAACACTCAGGATATGAAATTGAATGAGCGTGCTAGAGAGTTTGTTGTGATGGTAAAGAAGAGAAAAGTGTACTTTGGAACTGACTCGAATGTAAACTTGCAGGAAACTCTGGGTACCTGTACCAAAGATATTGGTGGATAGTAAGCCTCAGGGTAAACACATGAAGATATCACGCAATCATCCTGCATTACCTTCCTCAATCTTTTGGTATCTTTAAACTGAATCTTGAATAGTAGCTACCCTTTCTCAACAATAGAGTTTGTTGTTTTAATTAATGCACATATATGTGGTTTTCCTTGTCTGTCATCCACTTTTCAAGACAGGAAAATAGAATCGCATCATCTTGCTCAAAAATAAACAACAGTTTTTTATGCATAATTGCTGCATTGTGCATGAGTAAACATACATTAGTGACAAGTGTTAGTACTCAGCATTAATTCTCACTCTTAGTGACTTCGCTCTCTTTACGAACTTTTTGTATCTAAGAGTTCAGAAAAACAACTCAGTTTTGCTTTAATTTTTACGGTTTAAATGGAAAACAGCAGATAATTACAACATGCATGCTATAAATACTCATTACATAAAATAAATACAGATGAACCAACATTATATGTAAAAGGATTTCTGCAATTCAACCTTGAAATGCCCTTTTCTGTAAGACTGGTTTAGTAATATTACACTACGGGTTAATGTATAAGTTTTGCAAACGATCAATGCAATGTGGAGTGGACTTTTAAAAAAGTCAAAGGAGTTGCTTATCCCAAGGAGTTGAAATTCGCGAATAAGGCATGAACATAGTGGTGTGATAAAAGCCAAACTTTACATTGGTCCTAATTATAATGCCGTAAAGCTATCCAACTTGAACATCCTTCACTAAACGGTGTATAACAATTTATTGCTAAATACACCATATCCGCTTGTACATATGCATGAAGTTAAAAAAATTTAATATTTAATTGTCCAATTTCAAATATTTTTAGGCATGACTATGTAATATAATTTAGTATTTTCAATTAGCAAATCCTACAAACATTATTATCTCTGATCGGAAATATATCATGGTAGTCTAGGATTATATTCCAGTTATGCACTATGGGAATTTGCTTTGTTTTTCATGTAATGAAGTAAATAGTAACCATTACTTAATGTGTAGTCGAAAGCAAAAGTATTACATTGAATGAACAAAGATGTATTACACAAAGTATGCAACCGATATAGGAATGCTTGGTGTAAAGTAAGCAAGTGATAAGGAGGTCAGTGTGTTGCTTGACATCGGCTTTTGTTAGATTGTTATTCTCAAATATCAGCAACTGAGCACAGATATATATTTACATTGCGTACCTCATTGTTATGTAGCAGGGTATGAGGAGTTGTTCTGGAGAATTGTATCGTGCAGATTTTCATTAGCAGTCAAACGTGTTTCTCTGTTCCAAAAGGGTTTACGTTGTCACGCAATGAAAAACGTAATGGAAGGGAATGAAAATGAAACTGGAGACTGATTATTTACTATGCATGCAAATATTGGGTTGGAAAAATCTCTTTTTGTCCATTCTCAGTACAACGTTGAATTTGAATCACATATCTACGGCTACACACATTAAAGGTATCATTTATTCCTGTACAGTACAAATATAAACAACAAGGCTTAAATAATATTTAAAAGTTCCTTTATAAAAGTAATAATACAGTACCTCCTGCCTATACTCATTATAAGAAAATAGTCAGATTTTTTCACTCGTTTTTGAAGGTCAGAAGGGCAAAGCTTGGTATAAATAGGTATAATGTAATCTGTTGCAAAATAATTTATACCATCGTTTGGGTAATAACGACATGTGAATTAGAACTGAATAGAATACAGACTGAACATATAATAATAATTTTCTCATAGACCATATCATCCATTTAACTTTACTTTATATCAAGGAAAATATTTCTGCTATTTAATGATCTCTCTTCACAAACACCAGCCTTTTTTGAGTTTTTGAGGAACACCATATATTCACTTATTAATTTCAAATTGCAACAGCTGATGTTTTAGACTGCCTGAATTCAAAAACTACCAATTAGTGAATAATGATGTTGCCAGAACCCTGAGTTGTACCCACTCAATATGCATACTATAAAATAGGAAACAGGAATCCGAACATTGGCACTTATTTTACTGGAGATATGAATTTTTGGTATTGTGATTATTATTGCTGTTCACAATGGTGCAGCTAATGTCATGTTACTCCGATTTTTCTCAAATTATAAGTACCTATAAACCAAAGGTATACTAATTTTATGCTTTAGGGTTTTTAAAAACCAAAGTTTTGCAGTACATACATCTATAGGTACATTTTGTAGACCTGGAGACTAGGAGTAATTGGCATTTCAGTGTGCGGAAAATAACGCATTTACTATTTTTCATTACGACAGTAATATTTTATTTTACTCAATGAAATGATTTCTGCTTAACGTAAACTTTTATTTTGCTTTAAATAAAGCGAAATGGTGGTTACAGGGAATATTTATACTTAAAGTTACCCTAACTTTAAACATTGTAACTTGTTCTGTCTCACAAAATATTTTTGTCTTTTGTAGAAGCATCAGTTCCAAAAACAATTTTCGGTCGCCTGATCATTATTTGTATTGCATTAGTAGAAATGCACTTGTAGTGTTTCAGATCACATGTGGTTGCTAGAAAATAAAAATTAATTATGGTAAACTACTTAAAATATTGTATGAATATTTCCCAAATAAAACTTCAGTCAAATCAATCAAAAGCCCGTCTGTAAATAATTCTTGACAAACTTATTTCATTAGCCCTACGACAGGAAACGAATAAAAAATGTTATCATGTCAAGAAAAAATATTTTCAATGAAAACCTGTATTGCAATAATTAATAACAAATAGTAATTAAAATTTTTGAGTACTTGGTTGTAAAATAGGTTTGCTGCAATCGTTTGCTTTAGATATTTTACTTTTTTATGAAACAGAGGACTTCCAAACATATTTTACACAATTAAAATGTCTTTCTTCAGTGCAATAAAGAATTCTGCATCGTGAACTAAGTATATTTAATAAGAGACTTTTGTAAAATAATTTACCGTGTGGACAACAGTGATAGCCATCTTGACAACAGGAACCATTTGGATACGGACAACAGACATAGCTGCCCTCAAGATTGTCGCAACAGGTTTGGTCATCTTCACAAATTATTTTAGATCCTGTGCATTGATTTTTGCAATCGACATATTTGATTGAAAAAATTGTTATAGTAAAGAGGAATAACAGAGAAACCGTATTTAGCATTTTAATACTAGTTTATTTTTCTTTTTAGAGATACACGTTATAAATTCCCACTGAGGTTAATAACTTAATAAGTGATGTCAACCAAGGTGAATAAATGATACTTAATACTGTCTTTCACAAAGGATTGACTTATCAAGAGAAACAATTTAAGAGTTCACTTCCTGAATGCAAACTCCACGTTTCTTACTAAGCTACATATTTGTATAACTTTATGAGAAAAGGTTATGAGAATACACAGATTCTACATAGTCTATCAGACCAGAATGAATTCTGGGTTATCCAGTCTAAATATTATAATAATCCTAATTTTTTTAGTATACTCCGTTTTTTATAACGAATTTATAAGTAAAACATTCTACTATATGCATTAATATTTACTTTGGGCTTATCTGTAACTGTCATGGTAAGTCATTCTGCCTATCCATTTTCCAACAAACTCAAGAAACACAGATGGGATTAATCTAGCCCTTGAATGGATTGGAAGTGACTTAAATAGACTTTTGAATTTCTATTTCACTCCTATTATTTGCTAAAATATTTAAGAAATGCCATATATATGCAATGCAAATATAGTATTGAAATAAATGCTTAAACTGCTCGTGAATAAGAAAACCTACAAAAATCATGTAATATGTAATAGACGGGCAAAGTACAAAATTCATTAAGAATTGAATAAACCTGTTATGAAAAGTTACGTTAGTAATACATTGTGTGAAATCAATTACAAAACTGTGTTTATATGGGGCATTCAGTTAGCAATATTGGTAAAGTATCTCTTATTAATTATCTAATTAAGTCAAGCATAATGCTACATAGCTGCAAAAAGTTTGTCACTGATTTGTATGTATAATTGGCAATTGACAATAGTAAAGGTAATTCATTTTTTAAACAGTTGGAAAAAGAAGTGCGAAATATTTGGCTGGTACTGTACAATTGATTGGACAATTGGTTCGAAATTAACTTATTCTCATTATGTATGGCTAATTTCTAATCGATGCTGTACAAAATAGCAGTATTATCATTTTAAGGCTTTTAATTTTACTCTCAGTGAAAACATGGCAATATGTGAACCCTGTCATCTTCAGTTTTCATTGACTATAAGAGATCAATGACATTAAGGCAATGCAGACAAGTGCAATGGATAGCCTTTGCAAATTCTATTTCTCACTTATTGTCCATGAGGAAGAGCGCTTATACAAATAATTTTGCCGTATTACAACATAAGCTACATGCAATGGAAAATAAATGCAACACTGACGATATCCATTTCTCGTATACGTTCGATCTAAATAACATGAACATCTACGACTTTAGAAAACCGTACATGATCTAATGACATTTTCTTATAGATAATCTATCCAGTTTTTTCATTACTGGAATTAATTATCTGAATAATAGTTTATTTATACTGCATATTAAAAGAATAACGAGTTAAGGTTATGAATGTATAGACCGCAGCAGGCATATCGTAGATGCAAATGAAAATGAATGCATACTTAACTCACTAAGTCAAACTAACTATTTCAGTTATAAATTTTGCTTCTGCATACTTTACAAGTACATAATTACCCGAAATTTATAAAAAATGTGAATATGAAGAACATTTATTGTATTTTATTTGTAAATGTTCAATTCAGTACAATGAACTGCAAACTGCAATACTGTTTATCAGTTTTTTCAGCGCCATTTTATTTGCATCACAATATTAAGTTTAGTAGCAATTGAGTAGGCGTAAAGTAATTTTTAAGATGGTGAACATTATTATGAACCGCATATGTGCATTTAAGTGCAAAAGATTTTTGCTTAATATTCGCTACTCCTTTAATTTCTGTGTTTGTAAAGTATGCATATGTAAGGAAGTATCACTGCAGTAGGTAGTCTTGTATAGGTTGAGCAACCTAAATTTCAGTTTTCTGGGTAGCTTTTCCTTAGGATTGTGAGTTTTATGAGGTTGAAATCGAAGATACCAAGTGTTTGGACTAAAAAAATCAAAATATTATTATAGTGTCTGTAGAAACGTAACATAAATGTTTTGTAAATGTTGGTCCTCCATAAAAGCATTGTAAATCATTTATATTTTTCCTAATGGATTTATGGCAAAACCGACCTATTCATTTTAGCTTATCACACAGATCTCATGGTTAGCAAACAAAAAAAGTGTAGTATTTTTTTGGATAAATAAAAATAGGAATAAAAATATCAATGATGACAGAAAACCTTGTTGGTATACAAATGTTTTTATGATTCTGAAATTAATTAAAAGAGTTTCTTACTTCTGTGACTTCACTGGTTTGACTACGTTGTAAAAATTCAAAATGAAATTTTGCCAGGTTTTTGGGAGACAACGTTGTATCAATTTAGGCAAATGCATGGTTTCTAAATCATAGAGGGTTTTGATTTGCCGTTCAATTTTCGACGTTTTGGCCACTGCTTTCATTTTCTGAAAGCCAATAATTAAATGAAATTTAAAATTTTCACAAAAATATTTTAGTCAATTTTATGATAGTTATGATGTACTACAGTAATATTTACTTTGTCTATTTTTATTATCAGCGAAATAATTGTTTTGTGGAAGCACTACAGCAGCATAGTAAAATTATTTAGGTAATTTTATCAAATAGTATTCTCTTACCTGAATATCGCTAACTGATAAACCAATGAGCAAATTCATTAGTGCAATGGTTACAATAATCAAAAACCCTGCGTAGAACATGTGAGCAGGTATATTAAAAGTCCAGTCATCTTTGGGAGTTCCATTGAAGATTCCCTCGTAATCAGTTTCCCCAAGCATTAATGTCAACGTTTTCACAAATGAAAGGTAATTAGTTCCAAATACTTCACTCTAGAACAGTTTAAGTACTTATTGTACATATTTTGATATGCTTTTAAAGTTATTGGTAAACTAAACACTAAATACATTATAGATTAAAGTAAGCATTATCGTTCATTTTCTTTTGTATAATTTAAATGAATAAATATAATACTTCAGGGAAAAAGGCATGAAAACCGAAGGCAAATCCTAGGACAAGCATTCCGTAAACCCAAGCACACAAGGCAATCGTTTTCAAAACCTGAAGAGATTAATTAATGATTAGAGAAAGTACGCATGCAGATATGAATTTTTGAATCTTCACCTGCCCAAACATTTCGATATAAACGGCTATATCAGGAATCAATGCATACTGGGATAGCATCATTGTCCAAGTCATCCAAGTTGTAAGCTATAAATTAACCAAAATCAGCTTTAAATGAACAATTCGCTTTCTAATGTTGCTGTAATGTTATAATAGTTGACTTCTCTATTTTGTGCGCATTGCACTAATTGGAAAAGAGTATTTGCAGAAACAAAATTTACACTGCTGCATTCTGTCAGATTTTTTATAAAAAAATCAAAACATTCATAAGGCGATGTAAAA
Source organism: Yoshiicerus persimilis (assembly GCA_020352615.2). Classification (NCBI taxonomy): domain Eukaryota; kingdom Metazoa; phylum Arthropoda; class Collembola; order Entomobryomorpha; family Tomoceridae; genus Yoshiicerus; species Yoshiicerus persimilis. The sequence goes on from CM036940.2 coordinate 50,205,597, forward strand.
CTGACTTTATTATTGAGCAAAATAAAAGTTGTCGAAAAAGTAAGCAGACTTTTTAATGTGTGACTACTGAAATAGGGAAATCAACGTTTGTTTCGAATTTACAATATTTTATACTTACTGCTGCCAAAGAATGCATAACATTGGGAGGATAAACTTTTATAAAAGGAGGAAAACTTGTCGTAAGTAATAAAGCAATAAACAAGATCCAGAAGTAATTGTTAATTTCCTTAAAAAATTTCAATTTGTGAGCACGCCATTTCGTAAACATTAGGTTTAAAGGGCCAAGTAGAGTATAAACGAAGACATATATAGCTAAGCCTAAGCAGTTGTTCCATGGTGTGCATTTGTTGTCGCCGTCCTCTTCTGTGTTTGTACTTATTTTTGATGTGCTCCCATTTACAGATATAAGTGCATCTTGATGTTTAGAGAAATCAGCAGTGGATTTGATATTTGGCGATTCATATCTGTAGGGACAGTTTCTTAGGTAGTACATAAAGACAAAATGGGTGTACAAGCAGCACAATAAGAACTGTAACAATTAAAACAATACATTGACAAATTATTATTATTACTATCTTTTTGAGGATTTATTTGCATATTAACTTTTGTACTCTGATTTGTAATAATGTGGAGAGCTAGTATAAATGTACGATTTGAAAAGTATTATTGCAACAGCAGTTAGTAGCCCAATTAAAAAGTAGCTGATCTTCAACCTTCAAAAAAGTAAATGAACCGATTTATGGATTTATGGCATTAATTATTAGAAACCCCTTAGATAGAATACTATAATTATTAAAATTCTGTATGTACATTGCTAGATTTGTTTAGATTTTGAAAATTTTATTATAATTATTGCAGTATTTTGTTTACCGGATGATTGTTATTCTAACAGAAAATTAAATCACTCTAACAGTTGCTGTTTTAGGAAGTGCATTATTGTTTTTTACATAAAAAGCAATAATCCCTTTGTGCATGATCTATTATTATGGTTCAAGTCATGAAATTATTAATGTTAAAATCAGCCAATGGGAACCACCCTGCTAATTTAATTCATTAATTAATAAAGCAGAACTATATATGATGTTTCATAAGGAAAAATTGCCAGGGTCAATGTATCTGTCTTTGAATGTGACCGATAGTCCTCATTACGTGGTTATATCATACTACAAATCACAAAGTCACAATTACAATTAACAATGGTATTAAAAAGATATGGAATCGGTGTTACATGAAGTGTCCTGGCAATGTGGAGATAACGTCTTGCTTTGGTCCACTTTATGCATAAAAAAGCCTTCACCACAGGATGAGATAATAAAGCAGCTTTGGCTTCAGGGCGAGCATCTAACATCATTGACAAAAATTCGCTTTCAGGTTTTATCAAACGTTCGTCATCGTAACGAGGTCGTTCTCGAAGTTGATTCACGGGCAATTTCGGTTGAAGACGCAAGACTCTAAGATATTCACAAAATACCCGATAAATGGCAATGCTAAAACTAATAATTGAGAAGAGATAAAGTACACATCGGTGATATATCAGCTTTTAATATCACACAATTACAAAATGCATTGCGATACCCTAAGTCGATTCTGAGGGATAACTGAGGGCTTGAAGTGTTTTCGCTATCTGCCTCCACGGCTCTGTCCAACATTACTTCAAGTACGTTAGGAACATTTTCAATCAATGTTCGAAGAGTGGTTTCAGTTATTTCAGCGCCTTTGTCAATCATTATGGAGGCTGGTTCCGAAAATAGATTTTGAGCAGCCAAAAGAAGACAAGTAATTCCGATGCTGTCTTTAATATTAACTATATGAGAAGTAGTGCAATTTCTCAATAATAGTTCAACAGTTTTAGCTGCCCTTTTGTTACAAGACACACAATAGCATCCTGAAAAGTAAAGCCACATTTAAAAATTTAACTCCAGAATAATTTTACCAAAAATTAATTCCGAAAAGCATATATAACAAACCTCCTTCTACTGCCCAGTGGAGAGGAGTGCGACCCATGCGGTCAAAGCCACCAACATTAGATCCATATCTAAGAAGTACAGAAATGGCTTGGCAGTCCCAGGTTTCGATTTTAGAGGCATAATGAAGAAATGTTCCTCCAGTCGAAGGATCTCGGTAGTTAACCAAATATTTGTCCCTCTCCAAATGGCTTCTAATAGTTTCGTAATTTTTATTCTTCAGTAAACTGTAAAAAATATTAATAAAATTTTACGAGATCAAATTATGTGTCTATTATTATTTTACATGTATTTTTCCTCTCAATGAGTTCCATTCCATGGTACATTGGTATTGCAATAAATTAAATTGCTGTTTTCTGGAAAATTAAAATACTCTTGATTTTTTGTAATTGGAATAGTGAAACTCATTGGGATTAATGTGAAATGTAAAGTGAATTTATTATGAATTTATAACTCTAAAAAGTCTTTTGTTTTGAGAGCCATTATCAATAATCTTGTTCTGTTAAATGCCAAAATCGAACTGTAACCCCATACTAACCTGCGGTAATGTTAAAGCGCTTATCGAATCTGGTCTGGAAATTGATTGATTGCGTTTTGACAAGAAGGAACAAGGTATTCAGATATGATTTGGTGGTATTTCTCATTGTAAACTCTGCTTTTAGGATATATATGTTCAATTACCGGGAATTTAATATGAAAAGGTTGTAAAGTCATCTTTAAAGTTTTATATAATACAGATTTGAATAAAACTTCAATGAAACATAATAAAAAGTTATCCAGATAATAGACCTTAAAAATCAACTTCTTCAAACAAGTTTTGTATAAAATACAGTTGGGCAATTATTTGTTTCAATCAATTCAATTATCATATCAGTGTTCTACTGGCAAAGTGAATAGATGCGACCATGGACCATAGTTGTTTTCTCGGTCATGCATGTCAGATATGATTATTAAGAATAATAATATATGCTCATCAAATGATGTATAGTGTATTTTGAATTATTGAAACTATTGCCATGTCATAAAAATGCACTGTATCGAAAATATTCGCTTGAGACAGGAGATATACCAGCCTTGACTATACATAGCGTGAATTTGTTATACTATACTCGTGTCATGATTCTGATTGAAGACGTATGGCATATGTATACTCAAGTATAGGCATTTGTACACCCCAGTCATAACGACACGATAAAACATATTGTATTACACATACAATTGCATGTCCAAAGGTGTAACGCGACGTGGTGGTACTATTTTAGCAATTGTCGATTTTATGTTTAGACTTAGACCACAGGTTGTATTATAGATTAAAAAACTCTCGCAATACTTAAAATGTGTTAGCAGACTATGACTAAGGCAGCCATACTAAAGGAAGCGTACATAAATGACAAAGAGTAGTTTCCGTCGATTTTGACCCCATCCTCCCTTTTGAAGATATTGAGAGCAATCCATGACACCTCTCCCCTGTCCTCGCAGACTTCAAGTGCCATCTAAGAATATTTGACTGAAATACGCCCTAAAGTATACAATTCAAGTATAATAATTTAACCGAGTATTCTAGGGTAGAAGCTGTGCTAAAAGTTGTGAAATCAGTAAAGTTATCATCTCTGAGAAATGAAAATGCTCTTTCGTAATTCTTAGCGTCGAAAAACACGATTTTCAAAAGAGATAATCTTGAGAACTTGGAATTGGCATGGCATTACATTTGAAAACTTTTGGCCATTTTATTCTTTGTGTTATACACACATAGACTTGGCTAGACCCCCTTCCCCTTTGAAAACTTTGATAAAGATATTTTGGGTACCCGACCCCACCCTTCCCCTAGGTGGTCTTCGTCATTTATATACGCTCTCTAATCAATGTTTCTTGTGTTTGTGTTGCTTTTGCATGCTATATTTATGTACACAAAACCGACAGAACGCACAGGAAAAGTAAATGAACTAAATTCATTCACTCAGTCAGTAAAAGAAATTTTACTGGCCCGATATTGCAAACACTAACTCATCCAGATGAATATTTCCGCATTCTTAAACAGCTTTGAACTTATTTTTAAGATTTACGACTTCACAAAACAATGTAACATTAATACATTATTGTTGACCATTGCACAGAAAAACAATGTATTGTAAAACTCTCTAACCTGAATTCTGAGGGAGTACAGTTACACATATATTTATGAAGATACATTAACCATGATTTAACTACTAGAAGGCTAAACGAACCATATTTTTTTGCAATTAACCTCTGTGTTGTGTAGTAATATGTAGTCTTTGGAACCTATTTGTTTGCAGTACGATATTTAGTTAATTATTTTTGACATCACGAAATTCAGTTTTACATTTAATTATTAAGATTCAGGTCAGCTTTAAAACTAAGCAGAGAAGCTTTATTTTTTTAAGTTTTTTAGGGTAGATAATTTTTAACTCAAAAACGTGTGTAGATAGTGTAGAATAATTTACTGCAACTTTGTACACGCTATACAGTGCGAACATAAGTTTCAAGTTCACTCGGAAATTTTGATTTTCTTAGCAATTTTTCTATGTTGGGCATTTTGATAGGGGTGAGGTGGCACCAAGTGGAGCCTACAAATTATTTGTTCTGAAGTACCAACAAGTTTTAAAAAGTTCTGCTAGCATATGGCAATGCTTGGCACGTTGTTCCCCTAGATTGGAACATTCCTCCCCCCGGATGAATTGAAAATCTTTGAAAACTTTCTTGTGACAGAAATGAGCACTAGTAATGAAAAAAAGATGAAGACATTAATTTGTGGAGTAGTCCTATTCCTCTTCGTCACTTATATTTTGTACAATAGTTCAGTGCAATATGACTTTCGTAGTAGATTTTGTCATCCAGAACCCAAGAAATCAGAAAAAGTGCATTTTATCTACGACAATAAATCTTGGGTAAATATCGATACCTACATTAAGAAAGGTATTGCACAAAACGACTCTAGAATTTTGGACTATATTAAGAAAAACCATTTGACACCACCTTCAGCCCTTCCCTACCGACTTTCCGCGCCGAATGTGGATCCTGGATCACAAATTGGCCAAAATGCTGTTGTTAAACGCATTCTTAAAAATATGGTTTGAATACTTAATAGTTTATACATAAAAGTAATTTTCATACTTAAAATTAAATTAACACAATATCTCTTAAATGTTTGAATAATAAGAATGGAATATTTTCATCTTTAGAGAAATGGCTTTTTCGTTGATGCTGGTGCTCACGATGGAGAGTACATCTCAAATACTTTGGCTTTGGAAAGAGATTTCGGTTGGACTGGATTGCTGGTTGAGTGTTCTCCTATTGAGTTGCCAAATCTGAGATCGAAACACAGAAAAGCGTGGATTGCAAACGTTTGCTTATCTCCTGTGCCATTTCCATCAACTTTCGAATATCTGCACAGGATTGGTTACACTATAGCAAGTAAACTGAAGGATAATCAACGAGACAAAAATTTGGGAAAGGAATGGAAACTATACCGCCTTCAATGCTTCCCAATTTTCTCTCTTTTATCAGCTCTGGGTGTTAAAACTGTCGACTATTTTAGCTTGGATGTTGAAGGCGTAGAACTCAAAGTTCTTAATACCATCCCATTTGATTCCGTCTTTATTAAGGTCATTAATTTAAACCGCTATGTTTATCTAATTGCAATGTTATTTAATTTACGACGTTTTAAAACTTCGTAAATAATGTTGCTAATACATATATTGCTTATAAACCAAAACCAATAAAACTAAGCTTGTAATGTTTTTGTAGGTAATTTCAATAGAATTCAATCTGATACCAGAAGGAAAGTTGGCTCTGAAATCTTTCATGGAATCCAAGGAATATGAACTTGCTGCTACAGTTTACCACGACTATATATTTGTACATAAATCTTTAAATTATACTAGACCAACTACACCGTTACCCAAATCGACAACTACGAAAGCAACGACCACTGAATCAGCTGCCGCTGAAAATAAAATGTAACCGAAGATGTCACCCAATAAATGTCATCCACACGGAAAACATGAAACAAAGGAAATGCAACTGAAGAACGATCAACGGGTTTGCGCCTAAACTTTGAAAACGCCAAGTATTGCATAAAATATTATTTATAACTTGTAATTATTAGAAGATGTGGGTTTTACAGATAATACATGGTCTTGTCAGTCCATTTTGAGTATTTGAAAATACAAATGACCTGATCCATATTGCACCTTCATACTGACCAATAAAGCATAAACATAAATTTAGGGCTTCTGAATGGTAACTCACATACTTAAATACTGAAAATCTGTGATTTCCTTCTTTGTACCTTTGATTTTAATTTTTTTCAAAATTTTTGCTGCTTTGAAAACTCTTATCTACAATTATACCATAATTTGTAAAGAGTTCACAAATCATATATAAAAACTCTAAATCTTTCATGGCTTTTCTATTCTGTCGTACTCAGTCATTAGTCGCCTTTGTTTTGTGATCAGTGATCAGTGTTACACTGCTCCTTGTACTAGGCATATAAACCAATGGAATTGCATGAAGTGGTATAAGTCAATAACGGCATTTACAATTAATATCAATCACGTCTACTGTATTTGATTTCCTCAATAAATAATAAACCAGTGTAACACTGGGAGTAAATAAATATCTTCCGCAATATATTTGACAACATGATTGACGGCAGGTGGACATTGGACAAATAAATGGTGTACATGGGACAGTCCCATGTATATGGTACAATTCAATTTTTAGATAACTTTAGCTCTTATAATGCAGTTTAGTTCTCATGTGAGATCCAAAAGCCTCAAGAGAGTTGGAGTACATTATCAAAACAATATTGCGTCAGCTATTTATACGATTAAAAGGCTAGCAGTTGTCCAACTAGAACTACACATGATGAAGATATCTAATTTTAATGTATTAATTGGACTAGAACAATATTGGACAACGAAAATACATTGAATCAACCCAATAAATGACTCAAAATTCTTATACAAGAGTCAGGGTATATAAGTGAAATGTTTTGGAATATACTGGGGGACTGTAACTTAGTTCTGTGGCATGTGGGCTGTATTACGGTTAACTTTGATGAGGAGATGTAAGATGTAATATATAACTAGCTTTATACGATTGTATTTCTGGAACGGATTGACCCCATTTTCTAACTTGGACTCACACTGGACCTAAGCTAAAAGTGGTTTTCAGGGTTTTCGAATCCCTCTGATTTTCAAAACTAGTAGGAATGGGCCAAACGCACACTACCGTCTGCAGTATAGACTAGTTCTCAAAACCAATGCAGGTATTCGAAAACTCTGAACAGGTTTTGTTATCGACACGACTAGGCAGACGGACAGACAAACAGACAGACTGGCATGGATATTAACACAAAGTATCTATACGTCTATACTTAATAATAATAATCTTCTAAATATATTATGACTTCGGATATTAAAGCAAAATATTTTGCAGTGAACCTGAACCTGAAACCTGAACATGTATGTGAATGGAACTCAGGCTACTGCAGGTACCTTCCTAAAATATTATTTCCTTTTCTCATATCATGCACAAAACTTGGCAGGAAATAACAAACGTTAAAGTTTACGACTTCGATGTTGTTAATCATTTGTGCCTTAATACTCCACTGAGGTATTAAATCATTTATTGTTGTTTTTCTTTCATTGCAGCTACCTATTGGCTATAAAGTCACCTCTGAATTGTAGTCACCCTAACTATCCTCGTATTTATCTGCAAATTACAGTTGAAAAGGTTTGCAGACAAACTTAGTCCGTGTGAATTTTTTGAAAACATTATTCCCAAGGAATCAAATCGACCTCTATATTTCAAGTAGTGTCTTTTAAACGTCTGGCCTTTACCATTCTTTAATTGTGATTTGAATTGTTGCTCACTCATGGTAAGATTGTTAATAGCACACCGTTGTTAGTATTCTACTGATATATGACATTTGAAATGTTTTCTAGTAATAGTTTGAAGTACCCAAAGAGACGAACTATTTTCAATTTCCTTGATGGAAACAAGAGACTATCAGTTTTACTTATAGTAGCTACAGTATCTCTCCTTTTCACATACATTCTGTATAATAGTTCTGTGGAATACGACTTTCAGAAACGGATTTACTTTCTGTGGCACAGTTGCACGTACCCAGAAAATAATCACTCAAATTGCGTAAGTAAATCGTGGATAAACATCGAAGCAGTTAAACAAGGAGTTCCACAAAATGACTCTAGAATTGTGGAGTACATCAAGAAAAAGCATTTATTTCGACCCCCACCTCTGCCTTATAGTTTAGGGGACCCTACTGGGGATCCTGGAAAAGGACACTGGAATGGTCAAAATGTGATTGTCAAGAAAATTCTCAAAAACATGGTACGAACGAATGCACATATACTTACAGCCCTAATAATAAATTCTTAGTAATTTATTACTGCCAATTAAACTGTATAAATTGCTGTAAAAAGTAATTTCAGTAATTATTAAAGAAAACAATTTTACGAAATCATATCATGCTTTCATCGCTAATACCACATTAGTAATACAATATATATTGGGTTCATTAAAACGTTTTATTTTTTCCAACAGAAAAATGGTTTTTTTGTTGAAGCCGGAGCTAACGATGGAGAGTATATTTCAAATACGTTGGCGTTGGAAAGAGATTACAATTGGACTGGACTGCTGGTTGAACCCTCTCCATCTGAGATACCGAATCTGAAATCGAAACACAGAAAAGCGTGGATTGCTGATGTCTGTTTATCGCCAATACCGTACCCTGCAACCCTTGAATTTTTGGATAGAATCGGTTACACTATAGCAAGTAAACTAAAAGAGGAAGAAAGAGATAAAAATCTGGGAAGCGAATGGGAACTTCACCAGGTTCAATGTTTCCCAATTTTCTCTCTTTTGGTAGCAATGGGAGTTAAGACGGTGGACTATTTTAGCTTAGATGTTGAAGGAGTCGAACTAAAAGTTCTCCGCACAATTCCTTTTGATAGTGTTTTCATTAAGGTTAATTTTAAAAGTCATTATATTGAAGGCAAATTGCCAGTTTTTTGAAAGGTTGCGTAAGCCATTTTAAAAGTGATACAATATTTTGGATTGGCAGGTTTTTTCTGTGGAATACAGCCTAATACCGGAAAACAAGTCTGAGCTCATATCTTTCATGGAATCCAATGATTATGAAGTTGCTGAAGAAGTCTACCATGATTATTTATTTGTCCATTAACTTTACGTTCTGTAACCATGAGTTTAGCTTCAAGCTGAATTACAGAAAAATTGCAATCGAAGCATAACTTTCAATACCAATTTAAATAGTTTTACAAGTTACACGTGTAGTTTGTAGTACTTTTAAGGCAACATATTAAATTTTTGTATTTAGGGACAAATTTACATTAAACATTTACATTGGACACCAATTTATTTTATAAGCAAACAAATGGCGGATACATATAAGTTATTGCCTACAGCAAAGTTGTTCCATCTCACTTAATTTTATCAATAGAAGCATTAAACGAATATAATTTTTTGCATGTGTTGACCAGCATAAGGTAAAACCCCCAAACACATAGTTTCATTCGATTGACGCAATTCAATCAGCACTAATTGTTTGCCATGGAAGACCGGTGGCGACTGAAAATTTTATACACCTTAAGCTGTGAGCTAATGACCATTTACTTCAGCAGCGACAAAAGTTATTGATCTATCTGGGCATGCATGGTTGTAGAATTGAAATGCATGTCGCACAAAATAGAGCTAATGGAATATTAGCAGTCGATTTAAAATAGAATATTCACATTGAAAAACCTTGGAATTGGGCATTTTAAAACTTTTCATATTAAACTGCCCATTGTCCATTTACTTTAAAAATTGCTTGCCCTTAATTTTGAGCTGCAATACATCACACCTTTTGGAAATACCAATGTACAAATGAATATTTCTTTATCGAAGTGGGACAAGTTTGCAGTACACCAATAGTTACATATTTTCTAAATAGCCCCACAGTCTTCCGGTACGAATTTCAGAAAGGCTTATGGGAAATGACAATGCAAAGCTGGCATTATAAATAGTAAAGAAGGATATTTGCGTCGTTAGTCGCTATGTGCTTTGCTATGAAAGCACTTCAAACTCTAGACACTAGAATACAAAAGAATAAGCGGAAATCGATCGATTGAATCTGTTGCGTGTCCTATCCATAAACTATCGATGTCTATGTAAAATATTCATGGAGACACTCCTTCATGTCCATAAGAGCTTTTAGCTTAACCTTGGAGTTCAAAGAAGGAGAACCCATCAGCCAGTTACATGTAGTTATTTAGTTGACGTTTCAAAGGGCAAATAAGTCATTTCCTTTTAAATATCTCATCCACATTTACATATTTGTATTACATTTAAAATGAAATGCAAACTTGTGTAGTAACAGTCATGGAATTCAAAGAAATATATGGTGTAATCTAAGAAATCCGTTTCTAGTAGAAGAGCATTTACATATTTTAATACGTCAAAAAGGTAAGATTTACTTTAAAAAATACAATTAATATATCTTTGTAATTTTTTCATTAATAAGGCGCTAAATTTTCTAAAAATTCGAAAAAAATTATGTAATATGGTAATGTAGTTGAGTGTACAGTAATCCTGAAATTAGGGATATGTCAATGATTTTAATTTTTAATCCTCACAGGTCGTGAAAAGCGTAAAGCTTGAATCACCATGAGTAAGACTAATAAAATGCAGATGATTCTGGACCTGAACACCCAACTGCAGATGAGCTACCCTCCCAACAAAAGCAGCCAACTACAGATGAGCTACCCTCCCAACAAAAGCAGCCAACTACAGATGAGCTACCCTCCCTACAGCAAGAACATGAAGGAATGCTGGACACCAGAAACAATGGAGATCCCTTCAGCTCAATTGCCAACAATTCCAAGTGCTCCTGCTGACTCTTGGCTCTCTCCAAATTTGCTTAGACCATTTTATTCGATTCAAGATAACATGAGAGAGTTTTGGTACCCCACAAAGGAAAACGATGAGGCAACACCCCCTCCGCCTCCTCCTCCTTACACAAAACTGTCTGATCCTCAGCCATGTAAAAAGAAAAAGAAAGCGTTTACAATTGGAGTACTTGTCTTTTTATTCCTTTTAGTTGTGATTCTTGCAATGGTTGTCGTCATATACGTTAGGTACGGAAAGAAAGAAGAAAAAACCAATGAAGGGAACGCATCTTTCATTATGACAGATAATATGGCGGAAATGTTTGGTCAAGGCAATATCAGGTAATTTATGTATTTTCACCACGATTGTGCTTAGTGTAAACCAAATCAATAGTAATATATTAATGTAATGTGAAATATAATTTCCTGCCTTGAAGAGTGGATTTAGTACTCATGAAACAGTATTGTGTTGTACTGAGACAGTATTGTAATTTAATATTTTGCGTTTTTTCTTTAGTTTGTTTACCAACAAGAAGTTTCTGCAGATGTTCTGGGTATTGAAGGAAGAAAATAAAAATTTAACCCATCAAGTGTGGGATTTGAAGGCCCAGGTATTTTAAAAACATTTTAATGTAGTTGTTGAAATGTAATCTGATATATGGAGTTTCACTTATTGTAACACTTTTTTATTGGTTAGGTGATTGCTAAACAAGCAGATGGCCTCCGACAGGAAATGATGCTTTATGAGTGCGTAAAAAGGGAGGACAAACTAAAGATGTCCACAACCACACAAGGGCCATGTAAAATTACTATTGCTGAAACTGCTCCCTATAAAACTTCTTACGCGCCACAGAACGATGAAAGGAGCACCAAGAATACAAAATCACCGGATGTATTTTATACGACAGAAAGAGCTTTAACGAAGACAACTACCAGTAATTCTATTCGAATTGCTCATAACAATGGAGTATTTACTACAAACGACCCAGTCACCAAGGGTAAACCAGGGGAAACATCTAATCCAAATATCAATAAAGAAGGTATCAGTGTCAACGGAAAGGGTATTACTTCAACAACAACCGTTCAATCAACGACCACGATCTCTGCCTTAGATGGTACTAGTAGTAAAGGAACACCATATGAATCGCAAGAAAATTACAATAACCAATCCCAAAATGAAAAAGGAAATCAAAATCAAAGAAATGAAAATACCAAAACTGAAGATAATTTAGAGAATTCGAAAAATAAAAGAAATCCCGAATCAGTTACCGGGAAATTTCAGAGTTATGACAAATTCCAAACTCCTGTTCCAATTGCAACCACTCCACGTTATTCAGAGTCGACATTTCCTACCCCGCTATTTGAGTCTACCAAAGAGGATTTCACAATAGGAGGCGAAAAAGTTGTAACACCATCAGGACCTCCCAAAATACATGATCAAACACGGAATAATTATGGAAACAATAGTAATGCCTATTCAGATACAGGAAAAGATTCGAAATCAACTGAAAATGGGACAAAACTATCATCTGGAGATAATAACCAAAAATCTAACCAGAAGGAAACTGAGAAACCCAACGGCAAAGGAGGGGCTTTAAATTCTACTACTGGCGGAGGCATCAAACAAACAAATGAATCTGTAAATCATAATAGTACCATTAGAAACCCCAATGGTCAACAGGACTTGGCTGAAAATAATGGAAATAGAAATAATTCTCGAACTACAGTATCGCCAACAGAAAAACCAACGAAAAATGAACGAAAGGGTAAAAGCGAAAATTACGAAGGGAAAACAAAAGAAAAGCAGGTCGATGATTCCCTTAATTCGAACACAAGGAAACGTAATGTCACTGGTTATGATGCAAATATGGCGAATGAAAATAAACCTGAATATAAGCAAAACACTAGCAACTCAAATAGCACCTCTGATAAGAGTATTCCTGGAGCCCCACTGAACAATTCAAGTAGTAACGAAAAAAACAAATTTGATGATTTAGCTGGAGGAAAAGAAATGGGGACAAAGAAAGATTCTGTAGATAAGAATAAATCGACTTCAAATGGAGAAAACGGAATTGACAAACTGGGTAAAAGAAACGGATTAAATGAAGAAAGTAATTCAAAGGGTGAATCAAAGTCTAATGGAGATTTTGGAGATGGAAAACCGAAGACGTCAAAAGACATAATCATTGACGACCAAAAAGGAAAACCTAAAAGCCCGGAGAATGAGTCGAATGCAGAAGGAATGGAGAAGGACAAAGCACCACCGCAATACGATGATGGTAATTACAATGAATCATCAAAAAAAGGTTTTTGGCGAAGGGTCTGGGAACATATTACCAAAGTAATCCGACCAGTGGTCAAAAAAGTGTACCCAAAGTCCACCTGAATTAATTGCTTGTAAAATTATTAACAGCACTGTCAATGTGTTTTATTAATTTAAAGTAGTTTTGAAGTAAAATACAAATTTGGTTTCAGTTTTTACATTTTTAATTTGTTTAAAATTTATTGTAATTCATTTATAATATATTCTTAAAGGCAAAAGTGTAAATAACGAAAATCTAGAAAAAAATACAGAGCGACCTTTTAAAAGTGACAAAAATGATCATAAACATCGGAAAGGTAAAAGTAAGGGAGGCAGTTCGGATGAAAATAACAGCAAAGAAATAGATTCTGATGAAACAAAATCAGGTAAAGAAACAAAAAATTCAAATAAAACGAAGGAAGACGACAGCGATGAATCCAAAGAAGAAAAGAAGCCTTCAAAGGGCAAAGATAAAAATAAGAAAAAGGATTCCAACTATAAACAGAGTGATAATAGCAATTCGAAAATACCTGGAAACAATGAAAAGGAGTCCAAAAAGTACCATGAACCGAAAAACAAAGATGTAAATGGCAACGCGAACAACAAGAAGGAAAATACTGAACTGAATAATACATTTTCAAACGATGAGGAAGAAAATACGAAAGTTAAAGAGCACACTGCTCATTGGAAACATTATTACAGTAAAGATCCTTCTTCAGCTAATGTAACAGACATCGCAGTGGTAATTTTAGCCCTAATATGAAAAATATGTACTACTTTAAATTTTAACTGATGTTAATGTCATTACGTAGATGACTTGATTTTACAAAATTGTTTTTTCATAGATATGCAACTTTACAAAAACTTTCGATTTCCCCTTTTCCCATCTTAACAACAGTTGTTATCAAAATTTCAAAAATTGTAACAGTGACCACCATCAAATAGCGAAGAAACATGTACGGCCCAATTTTTCATTTTTAATTCCTGGACAATTTGTTTATTTATTAGTTATGTAAAACAGTACTAAAATAAGTTTTTCATTTTAGCAAGTTGCGGAAACTAAAAATACTACGTTCCAGTACAACACTACTTGTCTTCTCCTTCTAATTGATACTGTAATTTCATTTTGAGTTTTTTTGGAACATGATTTGCTTAGAGAATATTTACTTCATTATCTGATTTGTTTGATTTATAGGGAAAAGATCCAGCTACTGCAATCATGTCCGATTGGAAAAATTACATACTAAGTATTGCCGGAAGTCATCATGGATCGTAATTAACTTTAATAGAACATAAGTGAGTATAATCTGTCTTAAAATGAAATTAATTAATACATTTTGTCCAGGTTTTCAATCTTAATATGTTCTGGAAGCAATATTCTCATCCAAATAGAAATATATGAAATAGGAGATCAAGGTGATTTGGCTCGTATTATACTTACAAGCAAAATTGAGAAGTCAAAGGGAGACACGATTGTAAATGAGGAAGTTCATCCAGTCAGAATGAAACACAGGGGAGAATTCAAGATAGTTGTGGTCAGTGGCAAAGATGATTACAAGGTATGGTAAAACTTATTTTATTTTATAAAACAAGTGGAAATCTATTCCGTAATACACTTAATTAAATTTTATTTTAATCTCAGATTTACTTCAACAACTTTAATAAGCCTCCCTTAACATACAAGCACTTCTTGAAGGAGAATAATGCAGTACGAGTGATATTCAAGGGTCCAGTTCGTGTATCCGCTCTTACCTTTGAAATCATTATATAAGTAATTCATTCAGTAGATTTTCACCTAGTTAAAATGCCGTCATCTACATATTCTACATTTAAGCTGCTTTAAAGGCGAAATTCCACGGACCAATTAAGGAATATTTCAATGTATGCTTAATTATGATGGCATTGTAATGATATTATCTACTAAGAATACTAAACAAGTCCTGTAAGTCCTATATAGTTTAAATTGTTTACAGTAAAATAATATTAGCACATAGAACTTAGTCATTGTTAATTTATGATATTATGATATTACAAAAATACTGCAGTACCTTATCTAGAGTGGTAAATATTTCCATGCTATTGTACCTGAGCTCATTTTTTGCTTTTTTCAATTCTATTAAAGGGGATGTCAACTTTAAAATTATGTCTAACTTACTTATACAGCTTATACTTGCTTCTATAGGTTTATAGTTATTTGCTTTCTATATTTTTGGTTATTGGTTTTAGTTTTCAGTATTATAAAAATCATAGTATTCTGCTAATCGTTCAGTTAATTCACTTTTTGAAGCTCATTATACAAATATTGATCGATATATTAACCAATTTAAGCATTGTACGGTATATAGCATTTTACCACTATTGTTGACTTTGAGTAAACTACAATTTAGAACAATTTATGAAGTTGTAAAAAATTTAAAGCAGTACAAATTTTCACTAATTTTTTGTACATTCGTGTTAAAACAATGTGAAATTGCAAAGTAGTGCGTATTTTTAACAATCATTTCAATTTATTTTTCATATATCGTAATTCTTTCTCAAACAGTTACTTTCTTGAGATTCGTTTCATTTGTGAATAAGTTTACTTTTGTGGTTGTCTGATTTTGGATTCATTTTTATGTTGTCCAAGAAAAGAACGTTTTCGTTTACCACTTTGATTTTCATTAATATGAATATAATTTTGTTTGCCTATTGCCAATTTGCCAATGTCCGCCAATGTGGTTACCAAAAAAGTCGTCAAATAAATGTATACCTGTCTAATCTTGGTATGATGTATTTGTAGTATTAATTGCAATTATTATTTTATCAAATATGTAGACTTAAATAATTCATATCAAGTCAATCCCTTATAAATCCTAAGCAATGATGGTAAACAAAATCCCAGAGATTCGCACAAATATTAGTCTGTGTTTCATGAAAAACGATCTAAATATGCATACCAAATAGTAAAGTCTACAAATCTAAGGATTTCCTTCCTGTAATGCTTTACAGAAAGACGGTTTAGCATAGCAGAGCTTGTTATACATGTTTATAATTTGAGGATGTACTAGCACCTTTATTGGATCAATCATTATGAATGATGACGCATGAGAACACCTGGAAAAGCTTCTGTGTGATTGCCAACCAGGAGATAAAATATGTTGAAGGTCAAATTACATGCTCCCTTACGAATTTACAATATGCACAAATGCATTACAGACGTGCAATGTAAACTAGCGGGAAGTGAGTTATAGGAAGGCACACAAAAGACATTGATGTATTTCCATGTTCACAATATTTGGAAAGTAACATCAACTTGTGTCCCAAAGTTTTATTTACTTTCTATGCTTTTTATGAGAAAAGTTTTGGATGCAAAATTTAGAGTTGAATTAAACGTAAAAGTTGCAGCGAAAAGTGCATGCATAATTCGTAATTATTGTATACCCATCTCATTTACATACTTTCGTATACCAGAATCAGAACAGAACAGAGAGCTTCATCTCAATTTAAATTTGTTTTAACAGAATCAGCGAATCAAAGTAGATTTTCATCTCTTCCGTAGATAATAAATCATTCATATACATATTTAGCAGAACTTGTTAAAATTAAGTGGTAGAATTGTTGTTCTCTGTTTATTTTTTATTTGACAATCTGTGTATTACGAAGTATTATTCGTATGGCGGGATTGCAATTGCACCGATATACTACACATGGCCAAACCTGAGTGTAATCATGCAAGTTGCAAGTTGTATTGTATCACACTTATTGGCGTGCTGCCGATTGTGCCGATATGTAGTTTAATATCGGAACATTCATGAATACAAGACAAGAAAAATTTGTGAAGGCCAAACCACATATTTGCGTTTTCTAGCAGATGTACGATGGGAGCAGTTCAAGGGAGAACCTGGATATTACCGCTTCAGTTGTATTCTCTTGCTTTCAATTGTATAATTCTTCATCGGAAATCTTTTAAATACGCACGTTTAATTTAATCTACCAATATTGATAATGAAGCCATCGCATCACCTATCACCGGTTTTTGCTCTTATGCTAATCTCAGAAAAAGGACTATGAAAGGTAATTAGTAATCAATATTTCAAATAGTTTATATTTTAAATATTTATACTTGTTTGATTTTCTAGTTCTATTAGCAGTCAACTGTCTGGCCTAACTGCATCTTTAGTTACAATCAAAGCAGTGTATGAATCTCCGAGAGTTTCCGACTTTACTTCAGGAAATATTGCATTTTCACATGTTCTTTAGCTGGTTACATTTACATGTGTTCAGCTTTGCCTTATTTTTGGGTAAGGATGATTTTTTGTTGTCTTCACAATATTGTGCATTTCAATGATGTCAGAGTTTATCCAAAGCTATATTTTATTCCTTCCGCAATAAAACTGCAAATTATATTAACGAAAGCCTTTTAACCATGTGCATGTGCAACTAATCAAATGAAATATGTATTTTCTTCATAGATTCACATTGACAATCTCAAATGGCAGCCACTGTTGATCAGCAAATGCAAATTGCTTGCATGTTCCTTTTTTTGTGTCATGCAAGTGTAGCTGCAATTTTATTTTCGGGGATCGACTTGGAAGATCCAGCTTTGAGTAGATTTACCGGTGGATTTGCTTTTGTGATATACTTCCCAATATGTCTCGTATGTTACAACAAAAGATTTCTCAGTGCGAATGCAGCTAAATTGATTTTAGCTTTGCCGTGTGTGACAATAATTTTGTCCTTCGTTGGAATTTTTCAAGAAAACGATGTCGCGGAACCAAGTACGGAAATCTTCGTTTTGTATAGCTTAAATATTGTGTTTACTTTGTTGTTCATGTCCATAATTGGTGTATACTGGCGATCCAATCGACCAGGGGAAGAGTCTGAGGAAGAATATCAAAGATTCTGACAAATTTCAAATCTACGGAATATCCAATTTGCAATATCTTCATTTTTGTTAAGATTTTGTAGAATTTTGTGATTACTTACCGGTTGTGATTGCATTTCACTTAATTCTGTTTATATTATAATAATATTTGTTACTAACATAAAATTATGTTTCAATGTATGTGTAATGAAATGCATGTGATTAAAAACGAATGTGAAAATTTCTGTGTGCAATATAGATCCTACTTCTACTATGCAACTGGAAATAATGCATTCATTTAAATTATTTGCAATAATTTTTTCCATTCAGCAAATCTATTGCAATACAGAATTATATGTAAGAATCAAACCTCAGAAACCTCATAGTTAATACCACAACAATTCTATATCTGAATTATAGGTGTGAAAATAAAAAGGATTGTGTCCATAATCTTCAATTCAAATCATATTTTGGACGGCAGTTAGAACTATACAGAATTGAAAATACTAAAACATTTTATTTTCGTTTTAATTAGGTTTAATGCTAAATGTTATGGCATACCGATTAATTTAATATGAAATGCATTAAATCATACTACCAATAAGCCAACACTTTGCTAAGTGTGGTTCAACAAAGAGCCTCCCTCCCTCCCTACTACCGAATGAGTTTTGGTGGATTTGTGTATTGTACTTATTGTAAGCTTGCACGCCGCACAGTTTGTGGAATTCTTGGTAAGTAAGTCCTTGCTCATTCCTGTTTGTTTTGTCTAGCTCTGGTCTGGCTAATTTTATTGTGTTGCTGTTTTCAGGAAGAACGAAGAACAAGTCAAACGTGAAGCAATCGAGGGTGACATGGCAAAAGCGAATCCTGACCGTACCGGACCTTCACCGGACTCTAGAGACCTTGTTCGTGACTTCGCTGACTTCCGGATTGGCCACAAATCGGATCTTCAGCCTCACCAAAGTGCCCAGATTGGACAGGAAGTTAGGTAAGCAGGAGTTTATTTTTAATATTTATGAGCATTGAGTTTTCAACTTCTATTTAGCCGGAATAACATGACATGATTTCCCGAATCAAAAACATGAGTTATATACATATACATATTAATACTGAGATACAACTATCGTATTTTGTTGATTTTACAGTTGTGCTATTAAATGCTTTATTGATCGATGTGAAGCTCAGAAGGATCCCATTCTTGTTGAGTTATTGGAAGAACATATTAAAAAAGTCCACAAAGTACAACAAGTTTGTTTGGACACCAAGAGAGGTATCCCGACTGATACGATAGATTGCCAACAATTTTTCTACAAAAAGGGTAACTTGTATTCAATTTCATTACACATTATATAAAATTATTACTTTGTATTTAATGAAAATGGAAAATGAGAATATAGAAGTCAATGGTTTCTTGCTTTACAGAAACAACAAGGGTTTCACGTGTCTTTTTCAGCCAACGTAAGGGAACGAGATATGTCTTTCCATTGGTTGTGAAGAAAACCGAAGATTCTGTATATATGTGGATTTATGCTATGCAGGATGCAAAGGCTGCAAACTTCAAAGGGAAAATATTTCTTTTCCCTGCTTATATGTCCGAACTGCCCTGGCCCTTAGACAAGGTCCTTATACTCTTTATTTACTTACTGAAGTGAATAATTATCTGAGGTATTATAATTATATTTGGTACTTCAGAACCAGGCCTTTGCTTTCTACGATGTTATTCATGACATTGCTGTTCCCCCTGAAGAAGTCATCAAAACTGAACGTGTGATTAAAATTCCATATAGTGAATTTATGAAGCTACATGTTTTTAAAGGGACTTACGACATTCATTCCTTTAACATTGAAGTTTCCGTTGAACGCGTAATGTTTTTAATAATTTTTATTGTATTGCCTTTTTAAATTGACTAATGAAATTAATTGACAAAAAATTAAAGAACAATATACAATGTATTACACTGTTTTGCTGTCATGCCCCTTAGGTACCTGAAACTACTGCTGAGTTACCCAAGGCTATGCAAATGTCATCTCAAGCTGAGGCCTATCAATCTTTGCCTCAACCTATGCAGTCGTCGTCTGGAGTCAAGGAGTCTTCTACTTGGACCTCGAAATTATATGAGGCTAAGCGAGCAACTTGTGTCAATCAACCTGATGTCACCCCCAAACAGGATGACGGCAAATCAGGTGAAGGTGTCCGTAAGGAAAGAGGTGTATTCAAAAATTTGAATATTTAAGAACACGAAAATCGAAATTCCACTTCTGTGTTCAGTAGATTTTTGTACCATGTTTTTGTCCTTCTTAATATACAATCGTACTATCAATTTTAAATGACGATTCGTTAAGCGAATACATTCTTACCTATTACATTTACATTATAAGAATTAATTTCTGTTACTACAATATCCAACTAATATAACTACTTTTACTTTACTAACATGGAATTTAGTATACTTTATGCTGTTGTTGATTTAAATATTTTTTCCATTAATGGGCCAGGCAATTAAATGAGTCAGTCGTAATTTGCTGACTATGCATAATGTTAGTCGTTGATTCTATGGGGGTGTTCTAAATTAATTGATTAATAAATAATTCGTACATTCCAAAAAGGTTATACACAGTTTGACTTTGTTGTAATGTCTTTCATATGTGCATATCTATACGGATAGTTAGCTTGGCAGAGATTAAGAGCTATTCTTTTTGATTATCTATACAAATCCCTTAATGGTTGGATCATGCAATTTCATTCTAAACAATAAAGTAATGTATACAGGGATTTTATTACGGTGCTAGTTGTTTAAGATGTACCGATGTAAGTGCGTATAAACAAATGTTTTATTATAAATATGATTTGGAAAGGCCAAGCACCTAGGATGTACTTTTGCTTTCCTAAGCTGAAAAATCTTCATTTGTTTTAGCATATTTTTTCGTTATGTCTCTCACTGATATAAATAGCAAAACGCCCTTTTAGTACGTCGATTTTAATCTCACTCTAAGGACATAGTTTATGGAATGCAGTTGTAGTTTTTGTCCCAACTTTGTCTACTTTACAGTTGTAATTTATTATTTTGTAACTACAAAGTTTCAAATTCCCCGAAAAGTTTTTTCATAAATAAGCTTTCCTGGTTTGTGTGTGAAATCAAATATGAAATTTATATTGACAGCCCTTATTTTGATATCTATATTGAAATTAGTATTTTGTACCCAAGAACATGACCGAATAAAGCGAGAACAGGATGAAAGTCCATCCAACAGGTATTCCAACTATTACGGGAATCGGTTTATAGGTTACGGCTCTGCATACCCTTCCTCGGAGTATAACAAACCTCTTGTGTGTAAAACGCCTCCCCCTTGTGCAAATCCAAATATCTTCCCTGATTTAAACACCACATGGGTAAGTTATCCATAAGCATTTTATTGAATAATCAAAAAATACTGTTTCTATCTACTGAATATATACATATTGGTTATCGTTTTATTAGCAAACAATAATATCTTTAAAAGTACGTCAAGATGTGTAATATTCAGTCCTTTTTATATTAGCCGAATGTGGTTAGAACCTGGTACGTCAACATGGAGAGCTGCTTTGGATATTCATACATGGCAAGTCAGCTTCTAGGCAGAGAAGTTAGAAGTGAACGAGAATTAGATCAAATGTGTCCGACTGTGACATTTAAAAGAGGATCGTATGGAATAGTGGCAGGATATGGAAGACAGTTTATGCAATACTGTCCTTTGCAAGGATGTCCGGTTCGGTTCCCCGACCCTGGTGTTGATGCTTCCAAATGTAAGTCTAGAAAGAGTGCCTTATTATTATAACAATAAATACTCAAGGTAAATGCATTTTATATTAAATTGTAATATAAATTACAATGCTTTTGGTTTCAGTGCCTGGGACGTACTACGATTTGATACTAGACGAAGAAAAAACGTTTGCCCTTTTCTATCATTGTGTGGGGTAAGTTTCTTGCAATAAAAAGACACTTTCAAACTCAAAAATTAAGGACTTAATTCTATTCTTTAACTTGTCCCAATTATATAAATTACTACAGAGATCGTTATGCATCTTATACTCTATTCACTCCACGTCCCTACGTTGAAAGGTCCGTTGCCGAAAGAGCCATAGAAGTCATACTCTCCTTTGGATTTCCACGCGATGAAATTAGATTTTACACATGCAAACCTGATAACCAAGTTTACAAAGTTGCATACCCTGGCAATTCTTACTGTAATTTTTAATTAGTATTTAAAATGTTAAAAAAATATTATTGCTTATTACAATTTAAAATACCAGCTATTATTAATTCACCACTATTGTAATTTTAATTGTAATTATTTCACTAAGAACTCTCTCTGTAATGCAATCTGGGTAAAGTACTGAATTTACTGAATTATTATGAATTTAATACTACGCACTAAAAGTTGTACTAACTTTTCTATTAAAATGTGACGTAAGTAACTTACCTAATAGAGAATGGTATCATATAATGAAGTTACTATAATCCTACAGAAATATATTTTTATGATCGCAAATTATGGCATTACAAAGTATGTATAGAAGCATTTTAATGCTTACTTTCCTTCAAAATTTACTTCTATAAATTATCCCTACTCAAATTGCAAGTTCAATCTTTACACATTTCAAGGGGTGTTCACTTGGGAGTTATCAATGCCTTAAGGCAGCTTATATAATCATTTTAGTTTCTGAACTACAATGCAAAGGAATAAATTATGTACCGTACCGTATAATATTACTGACATTTTTGAAATTATTCAGATTCAGATATTGACTTTTATTTTCACTTTGGAAATACACCTCCATTAATAAATGTCAGGATTTGAAATTGTGCATGTGTTTTGATGCAAATAGCATTAGAGGGGCAAATAAAAATATTAAGCATTTAAATAAATGTACATTTATTAAGCCGTAATGCCTACGCTGCATTAGTTCACAAATTAAGTGTTACATGCAATCTTAAATATTTATGTGAGGTCAAGCTCTACTAACACTAACTTTTTACATTTTTTAAATAGCAATGCAGTGCAGTGGGGTTATACTAATACTAATAACATACCTATATCTAATTTGTGAGCAAATGTTATAATTTGTAGTTTGTATAGTATTGCATTGAATATTTATAGTATGTCCTATAACGAAATACCAGGGAAACTGGTCTTCTCTGGATACTTCTAGAAAGTTTAGTGACGTGTGCTACCCTTTGGGGTTTTGCACACGGCACTGGTTTTCTGGGGGTATAAATAGGGGGAAAAGGGACCAGAGAAGGCATTCGGTTTCCGAATCTCATGGCGATAACTTCCTGCTGAAGCTTGCGACAACTGGGGAAAATTCCTATCTGTTGTCAGAGCTATAACAACGAGATTGCATTATTTTGCATAAATCATACCCTAGACGAATTCACTAAGGAGAATTCGGGCAAAGCATAACTTAATTGTTATATTTTGGGGGCTCAACCTAACTTAGTGCAATTCTATTTCCGGTTCCTGTTCTAAAAATGCCTATAAATACTCGAAAAAAGAAAGTGGTGACTAAACCAACTAAAAGAGTATTAAAAAGGCCTGCTCCTGTGAGCCAATCTGAAGATGAAAGTAATATGAATGAAAATATTACGGTTGCGGTAGATATGGAAAATAATTCCACAAATATTCCAGCTTTTCCTGTAAATGGCGATGATGCAGATGGAGATGAATTTGTTGATGCTGAAACTCACGATGAAAAAATTGCTGAAAATGCAATGGGTGCAGAGGAACGAGAAGAGTTGCAACAACTAAGACAACTCTTTGAGAAACTTTTGTTTGAGGAAGAAGCAAAAGAAGTTGCTGCATTAAATTCTGATAATAAATCTAAAACTTATACCTCTGCTACTCCAAAACATGAACCAGCAATCAAATTATTGATTCCTATTCCTGAGTATGTTGGCTTCCAAGACAAGAAAACTCCTAGCGAGTATTTGAAAGAGCTGGATCTTTTTAAGAATGTACATGGGCTACCTGAGGAAGTCTTACTAGCCAAATATGTACCTGCTGGTTTGAAAAGCAAAGCCAAGCAATGGTTCTCCTTCAAAATTGCCAGACGAGCATTTGAAGGTTATGCAGATTTCAAATGTGAATTCCGAAAACAATTTGAAGCTACTGGATACCAGGAAAGACTCCTCCGTCAGCTGAATGACAGATACCAGGGCATTGATGAGCCATTATCAGAATACATAATGTGTATTTATGGATTTTATGAAACTCTGTATGGAACAGTGAAAGATTGCGAAGTAATAGATCGCATTAAAAAACAAATGCATCCTGATTATCAAAGATACTTACATGGTAAAATGTTTAATACCATTGAAGATTTCATGGAAGAGGCTTACAAAGCCCAAGAGAGTTTGTTAAATCTGAGAACATACAAACCTCCTCCTCCTGCAAATCAAACTCTGGAGCCTAGCCTAGGATGGCAATCTTCAGTGAAAGAGATCACTAATTCTATGTATAACATGGATGCTAATAAAACAGGAAACATCCATAATGCTTCATTGGATGCATTTTCTCATCATAGAGGTTTCAAAACTAACTTTGCACCTCAACCTCAGCAGAATTATAATCCTAACAGAGGATATGATAATCGCAGATACGAAAATCAATACCATGATTACAATCGTCATTATTATTCATACCAGAAACCAGCAGTATCGCATTATTCAAAAAATCATGGACAGAATCGAGAACAATTTGAAAATGGTCGTTACAACCAACAGAGAGATTCGAAATCATATGGTACTTATAAACCACAGAGAGAAATGAAACCATATGTTAATTACAATTCGGAAAACTGGCGAGCCGGGAGGCGTCAACATCAATAAATCCAGATGTCTCCCGTTATCACTCTAATTGCCAAACTCAAAATTCTCCAGTTCAAATTCACTCTGACAATAGATTACATCACAACACATTGAAAAATAACATATACTTTAATTCTGAAGAAAGTTCCGATGAATCTGACTGTGATGATTTAAATTCATTGAAAGGAGATATAGAACCGTTAATAAAAATTACATGTTTGGGAATGGAATTTCCAGCCTTATTAGATACTGGTGCTGATATTTCAGTTGTTGGATCAGAAGTAATACACTTCATACATATCAGCAATGTAGAAGTAAAACAAATTAAGAAAACCGTATCACTAGTCGGTTGTACCACAAATTTAACTGAAGTTGCTGAATTCGAAATTTCATGGCCCGGAGGATCTCGCAAACAAAAATTCTATATGCATCCATTATTTCACAAACCAATGCTATTAGGCAGAGACTTTTTAAATGCGACTGGAATTTTACCTTCCATTAAAGAACATGGATGGACTGTAGGGCATGAATTTCAAGAAATTATACCTTTCTATATTCCAAACAGTATAAATCTGCTACAATACATTTGTAGTATCCAAGAAACACACCAAGATAAAATATCAATTTTATTGGCGAACTTTAAAGGTTCTGAAAGTGAAAAAGTAGAAATTAAAGGTGTTTTACAGAAATATGAAAATGTTTTCGATATGAAACCTGGCTGTACAAATAAATTTGAGTTTGAAATTGACACTGGCGATGCAAAACCAATTGCATGTCAACCCAGACCAATGACTCCTGCTAAACGAGAATTAGTAAACAAATGTTTTGAAGAATTAAAATCAATAGGAGTAATTGAACCTTCTAATAGTCCATGGAGATCTGAAACAGTATTAGTACCAAAACCAGATGGAAGTTTTCGGTTATGCATTGATTTTAGAGCAGTTAATCGTGCTACAATTCCTATAAAGATTCCAATGCATAGAATTGACGATATGCTGAAATATCTCAGTGGAGCTCAATATTTCACAATTTTCGATTTATCCAAAGGATACTTCCAAATTAAATTGAAAAAGGAACACCGGTGTAAAACTGCCTTTTATACTCCAGAAGGTCTATGGCAATTTAAAGTATTATGCTTTGGTTTGACAAATGCAGCTGCCATATTTCAACAGATGATAGATCACTGTTTAGGGGATCTAAACTGGAAGATTGCTATGGCCTATTTAGATGACATAATTATTTACTCTCAAACTTGGGAAAACCATCTCAAAGATGTAGCTGCGGTGTTACAAAAGTTAAAAAGAGAAGGTCTGACCATAAATCCGAAGAAAGTTCAAATTGCTATGCAGAAAATAAATTATCTGGGATTTGTCGTTTCACCTGGCAAATGCCTAACTGCAACTGAAAAAATTGAAGCAATAGCTAACTTTCCTCGTCCAAAAACTGTAAAAGAACTTCAAAGATTTTTAGGAATGGCAAACTATTACCGACAATTTGTCGATCACTTTGCTCAGAAAGCAGCACCGTTATATTCTCTTTTAAAGACTAAATGCAAAACGTTAAACGATTGGGGTGGTAGTCATGAAGAAAGTTTCATTAATTTAAAGAACAGCCTCATGGAAAAAACTGCACTTGCCTTGCCAGATTTAAATGCTCCTTTCACCATTCAAACTGATGCGAGTAACGAAGGATTGG
This sequence comes from Yoshiicerus persimilis, assembly GCA_020352615.2. NCBI lineage: Eukaryota > Metazoa > Arthropoda > Collembola > Entomobryomorpha > Tomoceridae > Yoshiicerus > Yoshiicerus persimilis. The sequence goes on from CM036940.2 coordinate 50,232,176, forward strand.
GTGCTGCGTTATTACAAACAGTTGAAGGAAAACTTTCTCCAGTATGGTTTATCAGTCGGAGTTTGAAGCCTGCTGAGAAAAATTACTCAGTTTCAGAAAAAGAATGTCTTGCTGTGATATTTGCTATAAGAAAATTTCGTGGATATATTGAACATGGTCACTTTACAGTTGAATCCGATCATTTAGCCTTATCGTGGCTATCAAACCTGAAAGATTTATCAGGTAGATTAGCAAGATGGTCATTAGAGTTACAAGGATTAAACTTTGACATTAAATATCGAAAAGGCATCCACAATATTACAGCTGATGCTCTATCTCGAGCTCCGCCTGATATGTCTCTGTCAGATGCATATAATCATCAGAGAGAAAGCAATCCGACTAAGTTAGATTCTAATGATTTCGAACCTTCAGGAATTTACAATGTCTCTCGTGTAACAAACTTATCCAGTAAATTGATTAATTTGTTAAATAAGGCAAATTATTTATCAATCAAAGATCAAGTATCGGTCACGGCGCCATCCGTTGTAAAATTACCTGCAGTCTATTCGATTCAAAGATACCCTCAACTTAGTTGTCTTAATATGACCAACTGTCAAATTGCTGATCCATTATTTGGCAGCATTAAGATTTATTTGGAAACAGGAAATTTACCTGAAAATGATGGCCTAAGAGCTTATATTTTGAAAGAGTCAAACAAGTATGATATATCTGCAGATAATATTTTCTTAAGATTTTCTTCGGATCCGTCAAATCCATGGATGGCGGATTGCAACAAGTGGAAGATTTGTATTCCAAGCTCATTGACACAAACAGTTATGACATACTTTCATGAAGATATTTTATGCGGACATCTTGGTTCCAAGAAGACGTTCTTGAAAATTGCATCTCGTATGTATTGGCCAAATATGCATAAAGACATCTGTAAATTTGTCAAAAGTTGTCACTCATGTCAACTGGTTAAAATACCAAGACAAGGAAAAGCTAAATTGACTGATTTAAGTTCAGTGTCATGTCCTTGGCAGCTCCTAACTATAGATTTAATGGGCCCTTATACGTTAGGAGTTAACAAAAATCACTACTTGTTAGTGTTAGTAGATAGCTTTAGTAAATGGATTGAGTTATTCCCTTTGAAGTCAGCAACGTCGGAGAAAATAACTCAGAAGTTATGCAGCGTAGTTTGTGAATGGGGAGTTCCTAGTGCAATATTAACAGATAATGGCAAGCAATTCGTATCAAAAGAATTTAATGATTGGTGCAGTAATTTTGGAATAAAGCATATTAAGATATCTCCTTATCATCCTCAAGCCAACTTGACGGAACGATATAATGAAACTATAAAATCAATGATTGTGACTACCATCGAACGTTGCAAAGATTGGGATAAAAATCTCAATGAAATTAAGTTTGCCTTGAATACGGCAGTAAATGAATCTACAGGTTTTACTCCTGCTTATTTAATGACTGGAAGAGAATTCTATACTTCATTTGATAATGTATTTTCTACTAAGAACAATTCTACACTAGATGAAGTAGATACAAAAATGAAAAACATGTCATTAATTTATGAAATAGCCAAAGAAAATTTGACTGAAGCTCAAATGAAGAACATGAAGTATTATAACCGCAATAAAAAAGAGATTAAGTATGCAGTTGGTGATTTGGTGCTTAGAAGAAAGTTTTCACTTTCCAATGCGGCTTTAGGAATAACAGCGGCCCTAGAGAAACGATATGACGGGCCTTTCCTTATTACTGAAGTCATCGCACCATTAACTTATAAGATTATGGATCCCAACGACAAAGAAAGGAAACTTGACAAAGTACATGCACATAATATTAAAAAATATTATCACCCTGGAAATATAAATTTCATTTCAACGGAAAATCGTTTTCCAATTCGATTATTGTTATTACCACTTTTGCTATGTGGTGTAATAATAAGCTATTTTGTCGTTTAAATATTACATTCATCCAAAATCACGTAATACTCAAACACAAAAATCATACTCAATACTATCAATGAAAACATTAAAACAATATCACCAAGGAAATAAAGTTGCTACAACAAAGAAAATAAGTTCATAAGCGGAAAATCTCAAAATCATTCTTTGCTCTCATTTCGGCAGATAAACTCATTCAGTCATTTGAGAAAATCAAGTTTTACTCGTTTTGTTGCTGTGAAATTTTATCTTTTCTTGTCAAAAGTTGATTTCCAATTCAGCTAAAATAGTCGACAGTGCTATTCTGCAAAAATGTCAAGTGACAAGGAGGTTCTGGAGGCGGCCAAGAAGTTATTGGGATCGTCTTTTGCAAATTCCAGTCTTTCCGCTGAACACGTTTTTGGACAAAGGAACGCTCCACATGACATGGATTGGCGAAAGAAAATGGAATTACTCTTTCATCAGCAGTTAGTTGCTGACAGAATCAGAGACTCCCAATTTAAAACTGTTACATCCATGGTGTCGCAAGTCTTTCGCAAAACGGAAAACTTGGAAAGGAACTCCGCTAATGAGGTTGGACCTTGTCATCGCAATCCCACACGACCTAAACTGGTGCCTAATAAACCGAAGGAGGATTTGCGAGTATTCCTGGACAATACCAAGCCTGTTTCTCGACAAGTGACTCATCCTCGCTCTACAGAACCCTCAACTAGCTTTTCTGCTCGATCGGACATCCTGGATAAAACGAAATCGTTGTTTAGAACACCGAAACGCCCAACTCCCTTTGAACGACAGCTGGAAAATGAGAAACGGATTACAAAACAGGAGGAAACTCTCCAAGAAATCTTATTGGCGATGAAGAATTTGCAGAAAACACAAGAAAAGGAACCCTCCAACGTGCAGCAACAACCCGTTAAACCTGATCTTCCGGAAGTGTTGGAAATAAAAGTGAAATCCAATGAATTTGATATTAATCTCTCCGATTCTGATGATTCAATGTAAAAATATTGGTGATTCATTACTTATGATAATATTTCAAATGTATAATTATATTAATTTATGGCATGTTGTTATTTAAAAACTTAATATAATGTTTGATGGATGAATAATGTAAATGTAAACTGATGATGTCTTGTAAAGTTGTAAAATATTGTTGTTGATGTTTTCATGTCTAAAAATGTTTAATTAAAAACGGTAATATAGGTTTTGCACCCGATGTCGCAAGCTTTTTGAAGGAGGGGGGGTAATTATAACGAAATACCAGGGAAACTGGTCTTCTCTGGATACTTCTAGAAAGTTTAGTGACGTGTGCTACCCTTTGGGGTTTTGCACACGGCACTGGTTTTCTGGGGGTATAAATAGGGGGAAAAGGGACCAGAGAAGGCATTCGGTTTCCGAATCTCATGGCGATAACTTCCTGCTGAAGCTTGCGACAACTGGGGAAAATTCCTATCTGTTGTCAGAGCTATAACAACGAGATTGCATTATTTTGCATAAATCATACCCTAGACGAATTCACTAAGGAGAATTCGGGCAAAGCATAACTTAATTGTTATAGTCCTTTCTTGCTTTTGATACAATTCTATCCATAGGTCAGAAGAACATCAATAAGGTTTTCCAAGAAGACCTTAAAGATTTCCAGAGTTTTGTCTTCTTCGCAAGTGAAGAAACTATTGACGCGTACCACAACTGGAAAGCAAGTCTTCAAGTACGGAATATGGTCTTTGAGAAGAGCAGGGTCGTTATTTTTCTTGTAAAGTTCTACGAATCCCTTGGAGAGCTTTGAAATTTGGTACCCCAACCACAGAGCAAAGCGAAGTGTATACAAAATGAGTACTACTATTGAGAAAAACAAGGCAAGCATAGGCTTTGGGAACAGGTGATAATAAGCGATGCCTGCAAAAGCAAATGTAATGCCGGTTATCATCATTGTGCACAGCACTCCTGGCAATAAAAATTGGGAGCAGGATCTGTCAAAAATAGTGTGGGCCACTTTACTTAATTTGTATAGTATTATATTCCTGCTGAAGCGTATTTTAAAGTCTTCAGGCATTTCTCCAGGTATTCTTTCTGCGGCAAGAACACTGCCAAAGGAAAACATTTTATATTTATTATGCCAATATAGCTATTTAACCATGCTTCTAAATCAAAGAAACCACAAACGTCCTAAAACCGTAGCTAAATTTACAAAAAGTTCTCGCCCATGGTAATTTGTATAGGTAATTAATAACCAAAAAATGAGGAAATCATTATTTTGAGTATTAGTGTCCAAAAAAAGGAAAATTTTACCGTATCCTGATTAGATGACAGATGAGTACATTTCCAGCCGTGAATACTAGGACTGTGTAGAAACAGGCGTTGTACCAAATAATGCTGGTCATGAAACCTCCCCAGTATTTGTGTAGAATTGTAACCCATTTGCTTTCAAATCCAAAATGTCGGAGTATGTTTAATTCTCCGTGTTAGCAATTAGGTAAATGAAAGGAAATTGCAGAATATATTGCTGCCGCAGAGAAAAACAGCATCATTCCATAGTCCAGCCACCCTGTGTAGTCCAAGTGGTAGAAGATGGACTTCTTCTTTCGAATGGTTGGCATTTTGACTAGGTATATGAAAACAATTATAGCCATGAGAATAGAAATGCATTTCGTATGAACTGAGACCTTAAAAATGAAATGGATATGTGCATGCTTTCATGAATTCGCCAAACGGGTAATTTCAGGTTTTTCCAAATTTGCCAAAACTGACTGAAATTTTTATTCGTCAAACTGGTTTTCATCAAAACGGGGATCAAGAATATTTAATAACTAATCCCATAAAATATCATCTGTAAAATAACATTAGTACTTACTTCTCTTAAGCATTCCCAAGCCGCAAAAAGTGCATGGGAGTGCGAAGGCCCAAAGTCGTACAATCTGCAATGGCCCAACGGCGATTTGTCGCCCGGCCATGTATCGGGCCTACTCTGGGAAAGCCTCAATGAGCCCGACGAAGTGCCATAGGATTGCCTTACTTTTTCACTAATGGGCCGTTGATTACCCAAATCAACGCCAGTCTTATCCCAATGTTATGCCTTTCTTTGCCCAATGCACTACCAATGCTATGCCAACATAATGCCGATCATACCCCCTTGTATAGCCAACTTTATCCCTATATAATGCCAATTTCTAGCCCATGAAATGCCAACCTGATTTCTATTGAATGCAAAACGACGGACATTTGTAAAATTACAAAACGAAAAGCAAAACATTTCGTTTGGTAATTATACAAATGATCTCCGTTTTTCTGCATTTCCTGAAAATAAATAAATAGAAACATTAATATAAATAAGTTTGTATTTAATAATTACGAAAAATATTTTTGAAAATGCAGAATACTCAAACTTTTCTCCTCGCCATCAACATTCACATCAACATACACTTCATTTCTCCATAAACTTGAAGATTATGATATTCGGGGTTTTACAACTTAATTTCAGCGAAGAACTGAGGTTTCAAACTTTTTAAATTAAATCACAAACAAAAACAATAATAGCACACAAATAAGACCTACCAAATTAAAGATGTTCTGTTATAAATTAATGCTAACACTAACACTTCTTAAAACTCAACTTACCCAAAACTTTGAAATTGTGGAAACCACTTTCGATAATGTTTCGTTCGCTACTGACGACAGTTTGAAAATCAAGGCATGCTTCTTCTTTACCAAAAGTGGAAATGACCATGCTGGAAATCTTAGTTAGCAATAGAACCGCTAGTGGAGACTAAGAACTGCGTTCCCCGAAAAGGGCCATTAATGGGCATTCGCATTTTTAATGCTGGCAGTTTGCCGTTCACTTGCCAAACTTAAACCGTAGAACGGCCTTAAGTCAAATATGGCCGTCACATTTGCTTACGTGCGAAGTGTGGCATACCATACTAAGACCAGCAAAGGGCCAGCAGAGGGATATTACCCAATTGTTGCTGGTGGCTAACGCTCTGTTCCCCAACTTTAGCCAAAGAAGGCCCAACAGTGGCAACACTTCTTTATATAATTGGCAATTCCCAACCATTTCCCATCTAAGATACTGAAAAGGCTTAACAATGGGGGATTGCAGTAATCATGCTGGCAAGTGGCCAAAGATTTGCCAAACATATGCCTTACATGACGACTTTGGGCCGGCAAAGGCCATACGACGTTTGCTTCTTGGGTTTCATCGACTTTAAATAGCAGGGTGAAAAGTGTAGCTATTTCTGCCTGAAAAGCCCATGTGTTGATTTGACATACGAAGGTAATTGTTCCCGCAATTAGATAACCAGTGTTGCTCATCCTCCCCGTTAGTGGAATTTCTCTTTCGCTTTTCGTCGAATATATGAAGGCAATGAATTCAGTGATCCGTGATGCAATGCTTACGACAAATATTACACTATAAAGTATTCTGCTTGGTAAGGCAGACGCCTGGCTTAACACACTTCCTTTGGATTGCCATTTGTAAGGAATTAAATGCCATTTGCAACCGAAACTCAACATTTTCCCCATAGCATTGCGAGTTCGTTCGGACACTAAACTGTTTGTCATTTTTTGTGTCGCTAACTGTTCAGGCAATAGGAAAAATTGTTTTCAAATTGTAATTTGAATTTTGCAGTTTTAAGGTCAAACTAAAGTTACAGTGCCCTATGACCTAAGTTTACAGGCCTTATAATCTCAATTATTAGGTATCCGTCTGGCAGAGGGAAAATACAGAGGTATACAAGAATAAACTCTCCAAATAGTAATAAATATTTCAAAGACTGTTCTTCAATTTTGAGGTATAGGGTTTTCTAAATAAAACAGCTCTTCGTAAATACAGTATAGTAAAATTAAATTTAGCAACTCAGAAAAATAACACCTCATGAAAACATACAGATATGTATTTATTAAACAGGCATAACATAACCCCGCTCCTCCAATTATTGAGATAATGGAAGTATAGTGACAATTTTGTCTGGACGATGCCAAAAAATTATACACTGGAACATTTGACTTTACAGGTGTCCTATTTTGAAGCGCATAGTATGTTGAAAAATAGAACATTAAACTTTCAGTGCTGTTTAACAAGTCGAAACTTGCATAACACTAGGAATACGATGCGTCAATATTATATCTTATCCAGTATTTAATCAGTAACTAATAAATTCGATGTAGTTTTTACAATAGAAAAATATAGGCCACTAAAATGTAGTACTCTATAAGCTCTGTAGTAAATATTGATTGGACTCAACTCTACTTGTAATTGGTAGCAATTTAAATGAAACACAAAATCGAAAACTATAATCATTCATTTAAAAGTAATGGCCATATTCATTATCCCATGCTTTCCTCTTTTAAAACAAAAGTTTGGCATCAAGTTTTGAAAAAATTAGAAGAAATGGAATGAAAAAAAAGATCTCAAAAATAAATAAGCAATGCAGTATTAAAGTAATGTAGTAAACTTACCATTTTTAGACCAAAAGCTTTTTGTAGAGCATTATTGTAAAATTCAATACGTTTAACTATTTAACACTAAGTTTTACTCACATTATCTTATCCCATTGCATTAAGTGCTTTGTTATTGCATATAAAAAATTGAAAAAGAGTTAGGAAATAGGGAAACTTCATCCGTATGTCGCAAGTAGAACATCCATTACTGTATCCAAGATAACACTGTATAGTTTCAACGTTTTATCAGTTGCCAATGTAAAAATATTTTCAATATGTACGACTATTGGGAAGCACGTCTTTAAAGTATAGATGTGGGCCTTGTAAAACCGACCGTAATTGTTTTTCAAGTAAAGCTCTACAAAATTCGTTGACAGTTTTGTTATCGTAGCCCCCAGCCAGAATCCCAGACGAAATATGAATAAAATAAGTATAACAATAAATGTAAATAATACGGTTAAGCTTGTGCTGAATACATGAGAGTAGGCAATAGCAGTAACTGAAAATGCAATTGCGGTGATACTATTGGTGAGCATTATTGCTGGCAAAATAAATCGGCAACATGGAACTTCATATATGGCATATATTATTTTCATTATTTTGTACATTAGGACGTTTCTTATAAAACGTATAGTGAAATTCCGTACAGTTTCTCCAGGAATTTTTTCTGTTGCAAGAGAACTGTGAATAAAATTTCATCTTCATTTATTTCCTGTCTAACTGCATTTTGGTAAATGTAAGTTTGCACAAAATCTCTTACCAGAGTGTTTTCAAACAGATGATGACAGCGTTTCCCCAAGTAAAAGTTAAAATAGAATAGAAGCAAGCGTTGTACCAAATGGTAGATGTCATAAGACCAGCCCAAATCTTGTATAGAAATGTTCCTAGACCTGACTTAAATCCCAAGTGGACAAATATGCTCAACTCTTCGGGGTTGAAATTCGGAAAGTGAAAGCATATGACCGTAAAAATTGCTGCCACCGAAACAAATACAATTATTCCGTTGTTCAGCCATCCAATATAGTCAACGGCTCTTAGTGGTATCTGTATGTGAACTAAACAAAACGCATTTCATATTTTTTGCTATTTATTTCAAAAAAAGTACTATTTACTTTATTCACTTACATTTTTGAATTACGGCATCAAATTTGAATAATTCGTTGACGGTTTCCAATGTTTCTGATGAATAGATAAAAGTATTGATCTGACACACCAATCCAATGGATGATGCAATAAGATAAATAATGTGGGCCACTCTCGACTTTTCTGAAAATCTTTTACCACTTTTTATAGAGAAAATGAAGGCTATTACCTCACTTAGTCGTGTGAGCAAACATATTATGAATATAGTATGAAAATAAATCCTATTTTTCAATTTAGATTCAACTTTCAAGGTTCGCCTTTTGGAATCCCAGTGATAGGGAATTAATTGACATTTGCACCCGAAATAAAGGACTTTTCCAAAGGCTTTAGCAGATCTTTCAGAAACCAAAGGTCCTGTCATCATTAATGACAGAAATTCAAAATATAACACAGAATTTTTCGAAAAGCAAAAGATGACTGTTTTTCCAAGAGAAATATTTGTAAAGAGTGTCTAAGCATAAATATTATAATCTCTGTTCTGTAAGAAAAATATGGAACAAACTGAAACATGAAATATTCTATGCAAGTTAAAATTCATTTATAGACAAGTAATTTCCAGCTGCAGTGCTTAAATTGTCACACATTTGTTAATAACGCTCCATTACCATTTATGGTTATTACGTTATCAGAGTAATTTTCTTATGACCTTATTTTGTTGCACAAAGTCACAACATCAAGAATACTGAATTTCTGCCAATTGGTATTTTTAATTTTATAAAACTCCATTAAAAATACCCCATAGTTAATCTCACCAGCTTTGGCTACCAAAATTTTACAGCGGGCGAAATTGCTTGGGTAATTTTGGTCTCAAAACTCATACAGTCATTTGTAGATTAGATCTATTAGATCCTGTGTACAAGAGTTTCCAAGCTTAAATAAACTCATAATATTACAACTCACGGCTAAACAAACTAATAATATATTATTATAACATTACAAAGGTAGCTACACTGTTACACAACAAAATAATGATTGTACAAGTAGACTTTAAGCCAACAAGACATTAAGTTTTTGCTTTGGCAGTTCTTTTGGTTTAGAAAATATCATTTGAGAAATTAGCATTTAGTTCGGCCAGTTTTGAACATTGAAGGTTTTACTGCTTTACATTTTTACTTGCGTATTCAGCGTAATAGTGCTCTAATCCTTTCTACGATCTCTTTCTAAGGCTATAATTTTATAACTATACCTATAATCCAATTACTTCTGCATGTATGTATAGATTGAGTCTTTTTAATCTAAGTGACGCATTTACTTAAAATTCCATTTAAACCATTAAAGTTCAATTCAAATTAAATTACATGAGGTAAATGCAAAGGGTGTTTAACAACCCATGTTTCATGGTGCCCCATTTTATTCGATATTTTAATAATCTATTTTATGGAAAATCGAATTGTGATGGTCTCATTTACTGAACTACAAAAAGGCATTAGTATGTATAAAGAGTCCCTTCTTAGTGGCATAGTGTGCACTTAGCTATGTAATGCTCCATTAAAATGAGTTTTAATATTTAGAATTCTTCGATATGCAATGTACTAATAGTATATGCCATTGTAAAGGTTCATTTGCATAACCATGCGACATGAGACATGAGTGTGTATGCATATCAATCGAGTTAAATTGAACTGCACTCCTAAATGATTGTGAATGAGATTAGTGTTGGAAATGGAGTATACACATTTAGTATGATGTGACCTTGGGTTCAATTAGCATAGATTATGCACACTTAGTATATCAGGTACTACAACTACAGGGTAGGGTGGATAAGCTCATATACATCTTACAAAACACACTGCTTGCTTAACAAACCTTTATAGAGTATTCGGTAATACAGCTTACAGCTACACAGATATATATACCTAAGCACTTTCAACAAATATCCAGCGTGCTATGTAATCATGTTACATTTCGCTAGAAAAGGCACAAAGTTTGCATTTGACAATAACACTTTACACCAAACTTCAACTTTAGTCAAATCAAGGTACTTCTAGATAGAAAATCAAAGGAACTATCAGCTTTACTTCAACAAGGTAAGGTGAAATACTTAAAATCAGGATATGTTTTAATTAAATGAGTTATTATTTTTATGATATAATACCCTAAATCTATGTTCTGTGCATTACTAATATGAAAAATGAAAACTTTAGGTAAACATGGGAAGCGATGCAACAGATTCGATGAAGTTTCTTCCAATTCCAACGAAAACGGGTGATATAACTGTTGGATGGCTTTCAGCCGTCTTAAAATGTAAAGTAGACGGAAACAGTTTTGCTGTTGCCGGAGGCGCTAATGTTGGTCTTGGATTCCTGGGGGACATAGTTCGTGTAAAATATTCTGAAAATCTTCAGGATGGCAGTACAAAAGAGCATTTTATTATTATAAAATTACTTCCTACTACAGACTCCGTACGGGAACTCGTAGTTTCTGAAAAAATGGATAAAGCTGAAATTTATTTCTACCAAAAGTTCGTTTCTGACCTTCTTGAACATATTCCATCGCTGGAAGCATATTTATGTCCTGCAGTCTATGCAGATATCCAAGAAAAGAATCCCGAGACAAAAACAGACTACAACTCCATATTAATATTGAAGGATATGAAGAACGAAGGGTTCATAACAAAAGCATTCGTCCCCAGTGAACTCTCTGACGAAGAAATAGATTTAACCATGGATTTTCTTGCCAAGTTTCATTTGGCCGGACGTTTAATTGAGTTCAAGAAGAAATCAACCTTACCTGAGATGTATGATTTCTTTAATGAATGGTTCATCCCAAACAAGGATAAGAAATTCACTATGCAGACCTGGTTTAATGATGGATTTACGCAAGCCAAAAATGTGATTACCAAACATATTAACGCCAGCCCATCAGACAGGGAACTAGGGATGGAATTAATTGACAAAATGCTTAACCACATGGCTCCACATTCTCAAAAAATATTCCAAGCTTTTGTACAAGCAGGGCAGCAATACCCAACGGCAATTCACGGAGATTTGTGGCAAAACAATATCCTAACAAAAGCGGCAGGTCAACCGTCAATAAAAGTAATAGATTGGCAAATGACTGGTTATACTGACCCGGTTGCAGATTTGGGGGAATTCCTCTGCCTCAGTTTATTGCCAAATATTACTATGGACAGAGTGGAGAAATTTGCCAAATCTTATTTTGACGAATATCAACGATTGTACTCTGAAAAGGAAAGGGCAGGAGTAATACCTAACAAAAGCTTACGTAGCTGGGAAAACTTTTGGCAGTCTTTAAAAACATTTGGATTCACTATGGCTTTCATTCAGTTCATCGCGAGCACTGAAACTATAGGAATATCTAAGAACCCTGCAAAGGCATTCGCTCTTTTACGATTTCTTCATTATGAAGCACATTTCACCGACTTTTGGATAAATCATGTATCATGACCCAGTGCAAGAATAAGTGTTTAGCTCAAGTAAAAATTATACATTTTTCTGTGCGATGCATGCAAAATGATTGATTGATTGATTTTATTGTTTATATGGCCACAGCCCACAATAATAATACAGTTAATTAGATGCTTTTACATAATAGTGAGAAAGAGAGAGGGAGAAATCAGAAAAATAATAATGATTAAACTTAAATATTTTTAAATTGCAAATTTCTTTATACTTATTCTCCTAGAGCCCAGGATCTTAATCTAAGGGAACGGGACATAAATGTATGAATTCGGTTTAGTTCTTCTATACTTGGATTCAAAAATGTTTTGTGATAGTCGGTATAAGATAAATTAGTAACTTGGGGTATGAAATGTTTACGATACGGTTCAAGGATTTTACATTTTGTTATAAAATGGTGCAGATTATCTTTTTCAGCCAAATTACAAACTGGGCATCTTTCATGCAAATTAAATGTATATTTAGCTCCATATGACATTATTCTAAGAAAACATGTGTTGCTTAATCTGACTTGGCTTAGCATGCGAATCTTATCAAGTGAAACATTGTAATTTAGATAGTTAGCTCGACCAGGGGACGTAAGGTTTTGATACATAAGTAGATGGCTAGATTCATCAATTTTTGTTTTGTCTTCCATGATCGTCACATCCTTCATTTTTGTGATAATATCATTAAAATTTTCTGCGAGGACTCGCGGACATTGCGCATTCCATACATTTTCAAATCCTAATTTGCATAGGTATTTTTTCAAAAAGCAGGCCCAGTTGTACTTTTCTTGGTTTTGATTAGAATTCAGCATAGAGAGTGTCTCGTTGTATATTGATTTTGGTAGTCTGTTGTCTTCCATTGATAACAATTTGTGCCAGAATGCCAGGGTCCTTTTTAATATTTTGACAGCAACTTGATACCGCCCCGTCTCCGTCCTTATAGCGTAGTGTGGTGTTGATAGTGGCAGTTGTAGAATACTTTTTATAAAACGGCATTGAACTTTTTCTGGTTCCAATGTGTGCTGCAGACCCCAAACTTCCGAACTATAGAGCGCTGTGCTAATTAATACAGCGTCTAATAGTTTCATTTTTGCGTCCCAGTTCTTCATTTTACTACGCAGCATTACTGACCATAGTGCACCCTGTTTTGCAAGCGCCTTTTTCTGCAGCGTTGTCACACCTTTTGATAAGCGACCAGATGAGCTAAAGAGGAAACCCAAGTATGTAAATTCTTTTACAATTTCTAGCTTTGTTCCGTTGTAGTTAAATTTAAATTTTTTCTCCAGTTTGCCACCTCTGCTGAACACCATTATTTTGGTTTTATCTGTGTTGACTACCAGATCAAGTTTGGTACAGTAATCGTGTAAAGTGTCTAGTTTCTTCTGCAGTTCAACTGGGTTATTTGCCAATATAGCTAGGTCATCACAATACGCAAGTACATGTATTTCCTTATTGTGTCCAATGTTGACTCCTCTAATTTTGCTGTTTACGAAAATACTTTCAATATCGTAAATGAATAGATTAAAAAGCAACGGACTGGCTGAATGCAAAATGAAATTCAATGGTTATTGACAGAAATAAAAATGAACACAACAAAATTGTATTTTGTTATATTAAATTCTCAAGTCTTCTAAGTTTATTAAAATTATGTTTTGAAAGAAGAATACAAATCGAAAAATACCATTATCCAATATTTGTTTTTGCCTTCAAAATATAGGGAAATAACAATAGTATTCACTTGTCTCCCCTGGTATTGATTTTAGTCAAAAAAGCGATTTCGTGAATGACTCTTTGTAAGACTATTGGGGCTTTTTACAGATATAGTAAACTGAGTAATTGCAATGGACATCATTGAGATAAAAGTTATCCCACCCGTACATGCTGTATTTGCATATCCCATCGCAATTTGAAACTCGTCCTCCATTTGGCTCCCGGTATTCAAAAAGTCCATGAGCAACAGATCGACCGTTGGATTGCCAAACATGTTTCCCTTCATGTAATACATCTGTACCGGATGTCCATGCACACAACACATCTCCATCCGGCATATCTATATAATCGATAATTTAATTATTCAATGAAATAGTACCCACCATTTTGCAAGAATAATTTATTCTTTAACTACTTAATATTTTAAGCTAACAGTTAAAAATAATTCCTTTAAAGGTTTTCAATTATGATTAGTCTTACTTGCTCTGATGAGAAAATTTCTAATGAATACTAATTCGGCAGTGGACATTATAGAAAGAAGAAATTCATTTTGAAGTCTGCATGTTTCAAACGCATTAAACCACGGCACCTAATACGAAAGTAGTTTAAATAAAAGTTAATAAATGTGTAATTAAAACCACAAATGCATTTTATTTTTTATATAGGTACGTATCGAATTGAAATTCAATTAGGTAGATTTACGTCAAGGATGTAAACAAATGGATTAAATTACCTTCGTTTTGTACAAAGTGTAGCGAAACCCTTTGTAAGTCTCGACATGACAGTTACTACAATCACTGTATAGAAAATTAAAAATTTAAACACACAGTAACTAAAAGAACATTTTATAAGCAGTATAATAATACGTAATTAAGCTGAACATTTAAGATTTTACCTTTCTTCTGCAGAAGCCAAATAGATTGTTGAGGATATTAAAAATAATGGCCACCAAAATATATTAGTCAATTGATGCATTCTACAACCAAAGTATTTTAAAGAGTCGCTGTAACGTTTTCGAAAGAATGACAGAACTTAATATGTTGTTCGGATTCTTAAGGAAGATCTTCAATCTAACTGAGTATAGACAAGTGTGCACACAGAAGCGTTTGCAAGCTCGTATTTATGGCAAGTTTCAATGAAGTAGAATGACGAGTGACCAAATTTCTTTGGGGCATTAATTTAGATGTCAACTATTACTAATGTAATACATCAAATTATGCAGATGCCAATAATGCCGTTTGGTGTATTCTTACCTACTCTAATTGAAATAATAAGTCTTGGTTAACTACACTGCATCTTGTCATTTAACATGCAAAATGTTATCCCAATTAGACTGAATGTTATATTGAATTATAAGCATAAAATAGATCTCAAGTGTTCAAAACTATGATGGCTATAAATCTGGCTCCCTTACTTGCATGAATGTTTATTTCCAATGAATTACTTCTTCCGCGCATGCTATCACCAGCTATGATAGCAAGTATTGCTCATTATCTGCCTGCTAAGTATTTTAGTGATAATCTCTTACTCAGTTCATCGATATTATTTACTCTCCAAGAATGTAAAAACTATTATACTCATTAAGATGTTTCTGTCACACAAATTAGGTATTAATATATTGGCTTATAGTATAGATTGCTCAAAATAGTTTTACTTCTGTATCAAACATACTAAAGTTTGGAATGTATATAAGTCAATCATTTATAAATTCATAACTTTGATCAGTTTACAGCTAGAAAGCTCATTAATGACAACGAGATCGGATATCAAAGATTTATTAATCTTTCGAATAACGACGTCAGGGGATATACTATGATGGTCTTAATCGAAATATCGGAAGTGTCGGAAGGTGGTAAAAAGAATTCCAGAGGTTAGGCCATTTCCAGAAATGGCAAACTACTCAAAATACCTTGTTGTGCTCTACACTCGTACTTATTGCTAAGCCAATATTCACCCCCTGGACATTCAAGAGCTGGTGAACTTTTTTAGAAATTTTTTACTAAAATATTTCTCACCTTAAGCCGATTTTTCCTAGTCGGTATAGCCTCTGGGCTTTTACCTAATGCTTGCATCATCCTTAGTCAAGGTATTTAATGTAAGATTGATTATTTTGTGCAATCAATTATACATATTATGCTATTCAATGCATGTAAAATTAAATAAAATCCATCTGTCTTAACAGAAATAAAATTGTAGAACAGATATTCATATTTTATTTTCCCTTATGGTAGTTTTATTAAAATTTGTGTTCCAACAGGTATATGCAGGCAGATATAGGTGTATCGAAATGTATCTAAAGATCATTAGTTGAATGACTGCGACTGTTGTGGTTTTTTGCATATATAGTAGACTGGGGCGACGCAGGGGATATCATCCAGATGGAAGTTTGTCCCTCCGTACCATCTGTATTTGCATATGGCATCGCAATTTGAAACTCTTCTTCCACTTGGTTCCGAGGTTCCAAAAAATCGAGGGGGAACAGGCCGACCGTTGGATTGCCAAATATGCTTCCCTTCGTATAAAACATCTGTACCGGATGTCCATACACAAGGCACTTCGGATTCTGGCATACCTGTAAAATCGAACATTAAGATATTCAATGAAAATAGCATCCAACATTTTGCGAATAAAAATAACCTAGTTAGCTACTTGCTTTGTGATCGACTTATACTCATATTAGTTTATCACCTCCTTTTTTTGTGTAACATTTTCCCAGAGTAAGACTTTTAATAGAAATAATAGTTAAGCAACGAAAAGGTAACAAAATTTTTTATTGCAATTCCATTGCTAAATATAATTCATATAAGGATTGTTATAAGCGTATAAGTGGACGTGATGCGGACGGGGCTATCTGCTCCTGCTTAGGTCCTCGCAAAGTAAAAGTGTAAAGAGTGGCTCAAGGTATGGACCCAGGAGCTTTGCGTCTATGTCTTAGCACTCTTCTCCGCCCCCGATTGCTGCGTTGATGTCTTTCCCTAGCCACAGTGAAGTGAATTGGTCTGGAGCCAATCTCAGTGAGACAGATATAATGCCTAATTAATACTGCCCGACTCATTTATCACAGCACACTAATTTGAGCGTAAATATTTGTAATCCATGCCGGGAACCGACTCTCCCCGTAAAGTACTTGTACTATGCGGGTAATTCATACAGGGTGATCAGTAAGACCGATCGGTAAGACCTACCACAACTAAATTATCATGATCTTAAAAAAGTTTAAAATAGAAATTATCATGAAATTGGTAAATATATATTTTATATGCTATATCTGTGGGTGTCATTTGGATTTTAAAATTAGGTTTAGCTAAGATGATCGTTTTTCATTATTATTTTCCAAAATGTGAAATGTATTATTAGATTGTAAAAAATGAAACTTCGAAATGTAATAACTTTGTAATAACCAGTGAATTTGTTTAATGTGTTAAGTGTACTGCATATATATATACAGGTTTGTGCGTGTTGCAAAATATTGTTGTAAGCGTCGGATTGTAATTTTCGTATTCTGCAATGTGCAATGGAGTGCGTCCTGATGAGTCGTAGCATAGGGAGGGGTCACTAGGCCTCGTCTACGGGTATGTAGCAGGTTTTAATTTGTGAAGTCATCAGTTGTCAGTTTACAACTTAAATATTCTGTAATGTGGGTAGGGACTAATGTATATGTAAATTTGTGAACCTTATACACTGCTTAAAATAATCGGAAGACTAAGTTATATGAAAAATTGTAAAGATTATTAATGTCATATTCTATGGGCTACTTGCTCGAAAAGAGTATCAATAAAACCATTCATTCATTCATTCATTCATAAGCGTATAATTTTTTTAAAAGTTATCAATTTTAAAATTTTTCTCTTGTCTTGATTCCCTAAAACACATTTGAAATAATGTAAAACTGCAATAACTATAATATATCTTCAATCTTCAATGCTCTTTTTGAAACCGTATTTAAAAAGATTCTGTTACATATAAAATATGTGTAGTAATGAACATCAAAGCAATTTCGTTTGAATTCAATGAGCAATGCAAAGTGATTTTGGCCATTTTGGAAGATTTTGAAAATAAATAATGTTTTGCCTACTCTAAGCTAAGTTTCCTTTGAATTAGAGTGTCTTACCCGCTCTGGTGAGAAATTTTGTAATGAATTCAAATTCGGCCATTGATAATACGGACAGAAGAAATTCATCTTGGAGTCTGCATATTTCAAACGCATTAAACCATGGCACCTAATACAAAAGTAATTTGAAAATTAATACACATCTAAATATAAAAGCCTTGTCCGGTCTTACCACAAGTACTTAAGCAGTTAATCTGATGCATACTCATAGACTTTTTAGTTTGCAGAAGCTTTGCTAGATATTTTGACATCTTTCTTTTTATTAACCCCGGCTATTACGTTTAATTTTCGATGTTAATTTAAGTACCTATAGTATATAGAATGCAATAGTCATTATTGCTGTACAACAACAACATTCAACAGATAATACGGCACATTTTTAAAAAAGCTTACCTTATATTTGTATAATGTGTAGCGAAACCCATTGTAAGTTGCTGTATGGCAATTAGTACACCTGTATAAAAAATTAAAACCTTAAGAATACCGTAATTATAAGAATACTTTTAGAGAATATAGAACTGAACATCATTAGTATTTCACCTCACCTTTCTTCAGCAGCAGCCAAATGCATTGTTAATGCTAATAAAAATAACGGATACCAAAAATTAATCGTCAATTGATGCATTTTACAACCAGAGTATTTTACAGAGTTTTTTGTAAGGTCTATGAAATGAATGGCCGAGAGAATTTGACTATAATATTCAAATTTAAAAAAAGACTTCTGCCTTCAATCTCGGGAAGAATAAATGAGACCCGAAAGCTTTTGCAAGTTCTTATTTATATCAAGTTTCAATGAAGTAGTGTCTCCTGTACTTTGCACTAGGTACTGTTTTTATAAATCCAATTAATTACCCCTCATATGGTCAACAGCTCTACGATAACATAACACTATTGCCGAGTATTTTGGTGTTAATCTCTTACTCTGTTCACAGCAAGTTCATTTGATTTCCAAGAATGGAAACATGCATAACTATACTGAAGACTGTAAGACATCTCTGTCACGCATTATACGTAGGATCGCATTCTGTGTTTAAGTGTAGTGTTAGTATAGTGTAGCTTCATTAATATGCTTTGGTGGCGCATAAGAAATAATAATTTACTTAGAATGTGTATAATACCATCGCTTCCAAATGCAATTTGATACAGTTACATTGCCTAAGCTTATTAATGGAAAAATATTTTTGCAAAACTACGATTAAACCACCCATCGCCAATCTTAGAAACTTTGCATAACTTTATTCAAATAATGCATGGTTTGAAAACAAACAAGTGTGAATTAGACTAAAATTGTGAAATAACAACATAAATTAAAATACATTCAAGCTTTTTCGTCAGCAGTTTTACTTGCCTTTGTGTCGACATCATTTTCGAATTTGTAGGTTGT
The DNA here is from genome assembly GCA_020352615.2 of Yoshiicerus persimilis. Taxonomy (NCBI): domain Eukaryota; kingdom Metazoa; phylum Arthropoda; class Collembola; order Entomobryomorpha; family Tomoceridae; genus Yoshiicerus; species Yoshiicerus persimilis. The sequence goes on from CM036940.2 coordinate 50,251,303, forward strand.
TGGAGCCTCATTAACTGAGTCCTTGATTATTCTTTTCAGATTGGTAACATGGAGGCGCACTATAATGAAAGCCCAAATTCTAAGTAAAGCATACGTAAGGGCAATATACATAAACGGGTTTGGACCTAGAAAAATTATAAATGCGGCGACTTTAAGGGCAATGGAAAAAATTGAAACTCCCATCCAAAAGTGGCACATATGGATGGCCTCCTTGGGTTCCACATCCTTAAAGATTAACAGAAAAATTTACAATTAGCATCATCATTGTGGAGGAGAAAGGTACCTAAAGATTTTCCAAAGTCACTTTTTATTTTTTACCTTTTTAGTTGAACACAGTAACTGGTAGCCCCCGAAACCTTGAAGAATGGATGCTATCATGCCAAGCGCCAATAGAATCCACCAAACAGTAACTGTATAGTGATTTAATAATTTTAACCGCTTTAAGAAACTGCCCAAGAAAGGATGCTTAATAATATGTTCATAGTATAAAACGGAAAACAGTATATACAGAGTGGTTATAATAGATAACTGACGAATTATCGAAAATAAACGAATTATCAAACTTTTAAATTCCCATTTCATTTGAAATACAATTAGAACAAATTGACATTGTTCACAAATTCAAGTAAACTTCTTATTAATTATGCAGTTATTTCTACTTGAAATGCATTTACAAATTTACAACCATCTCTCAATCAAGTATATGGGATTTAATAGATGAAGGAAATTGTTTGTGCTTACGAATAAATGCCCATAGCTCAGAGTCCTTGTTGCTCCTCGCATCATAAATTTCATGCTCCCTTAGCATTAGCAGTATTGCAGAGAAAATTAGTAGTACAAAAAGAAATGGCGAAATAACCTATTTTGAATTGATTGAATTTTAATTTTGAATAGTGAATAACATTGGGTATGAATGCATGAATAATGGAACTTAAATAAGTCTTTTCTAAGTATCCTTACCAAGTCATAAATAGAAATAGCTTTGGAAATTTTCCGATACATTTTGATTTTGATGAGTTGAGACTTTGCACCTATTTAGGAAGATTGGTATGCTAATTTGTGTTACCTAAGTCTTGTGTAATCTTATTTACTTCTACCGCACTTTTTAAGATGTTCCTGTAAATCCTACTTCTTAATTTTTTGCTCTGCCAAACAGTTTCTCTGGACGTCCATGAAAGTATGAACACTATTGCTTTCAGTTTATGGTAATAATGGAAATGAAACATTTTAAATACGCCTTATTTCCAACAAAAAGGAAGAAAGCAAACGATTATTATTGTAAACATTTATTTTTAATATTAGCATTTGAATCAGTGACCCTTTGTTTACGCAATTCAATAAATAATAACACCAAAAACCATTTTGCCTTAATATTTCCCATCATCATTTTTTCTACAACCATTGCAAAATACAATGAACACAATGTACGCAATTATTCTCTGAAAAATCAAATCGTACAAAGTACATACATTAAAAGTTGAACTTTACAGTGAATACAACAAAAACAATACAGCATAAATAAACGATTGACTAGTTGGGTTGCTTACCTACAGCAAATATTTCGTTACACACTGTGACTGATAACAGTATAATAATATGCTTACAAAACTGTCATTAAGCAAATATGTTAGAATAACCAGTCGATATCCATGAGCTCGCCAGCAGAGATCATATCTATATCTGCAATATAGAGCAGCATTTATGTACACAGACGTTGATATCGTTATTAGGCTGGCAGTATTTAAACTATATATCCAGAAAAATTAAGAGAGCGACTTATGTCGAATTGGCGAATTAAATGCTTGAGCATTTTCTGTATTCTATTTATATAATTTCTCAGGTGAAGAATTGACGGGGTCAGTTAATTCAATGTAAACGGTAAACTGTCTTATTTGCATGAAATGAAGTAATTATTAATTTTATGCTCCTTGTAAAATACTACTTTAATTGTAGGATGTAAGATTTTGCATAAATCTTTGATTCTAAGTAACATTTTAACCATTAAAATGCAATTTTGCTAACGTTAAATTTCACAAAGAGCGAAACGAAAGATTAATACTAAATACTATTGCCGTAGATCGATCGAGAATGGCTGAAGCTGCAATTCACCTACATTCCACTACACGATCTAAGACGTAATGCATTTATTTATGGAAGAATCTTGAAGATTTTATTTTATGTGATTCTTTAAAAACTGCAATTACGGAAATTGTTTTGGTAGAAATATTATTTTATTATCGGCTTATTACAGTAAGTTCATTGCATATTGTAACCAATAAATAATAACTTTTATCATTAAAACGTGCAATTATTTGTGCAACTTGATTTTAAGCATTATCGTTGATGAAATCAGTGTGCCAAGCAATTTCTGAATATACACCAGGGTATCCTGCAAATAAAAACATGCATTACTATTAGCTGATGAAGAAATCGGTACTCAAGATTTACTCTGTAACTCAAGCAAGTGGATAAAAGAACGGAAAATTTTTTAAAATATTTTTTTACCTGGGCGACCACAGCCATAACCAAAGGAGGTTAATCCGGCCAAATATCTGAATCCACGGTCAGTCTAAGAATAAATTTTTATGTGAAACATATTCTCAAGAGTTAATAAATAAGTTAAGCGAATTTAATTTTTAAAAAACTTACAGCAGTTAGTGGACCACCTGAAATTGAAATAAAAATATTACATTAAAGAGTGCAATTTAATAAATTCAAATTCATATTCATAATTATACGTCAATTTAAAAAATGATTTTGTTAGCCTATAAACAATAATTTCATCCATACATACCAGAATCTCCAGAGCAGGAGTCAGCTAAGTAATTAAAAAAGAAATATTAATTTGAATGTATTTGGCGGAGCATCTTTAGTAGAACTAAAATATTTGAAGAATAATAGTGAAAGATTACCTCCAGGACGGCCAGCGCAAATCATGTTGTCTTCAATAGTGTTTCCTCCAAAAGCTTGTCTGCATGCTTCGTCAGTGACAATTTGCACTTCAGCCTTTTGGAGAATGTCTGGGTAATGTGCATTATCCTCGTCAGTGGTTCCCCATCCAATAATGGTAACAGTACCGGTAGCAACGTGGTCCCTTGGGGCAATTGGAATGGGAGCAACGGCAGCGTTGAAGACAAATGGAGTTTTAGTTTTCAAAACGGCAATATCGTTAGAGAATCCAGAACGGTCTCCAGGATATCTGCAAACCAATTTATGTTTACTTTCCAAATGTGTCGTAAATTAAAATTTATTTGACTCTTCTCTAAATTATTTACCCAGGGTGGATCACCATGCTTTCAATTTCACGGGTTTGCTCTGTGGCTTCAGTTTCGTGAATGTTGTGTTTTCCTGTATATAAGAAATATGTTGTAGGTTAGAGAACAAATCCATTGGAATTCCTATATATAGTATAGGTATAGCTAACAAAAATATTTCAATTAACCTGCTTTGACAGTAAGGGAAGAAACAGGTCCGACCTGTGTTAGTAGGAAAACCCTTTATTAAATCTCTAAGCAATTAATTCCTTTTTATTACTTTTAGACATATTGGTATTATCTTTAATTTAGTAATGGATTATAGTTAAATAAAAAATGTGAACTTATCGGCACAATGGGCTGCAGTTAACAAGACATTGCTCCGGATGATTGCTAAAATAATTAACGCAAATTATCGCATAGGTCGAATAATACAATATTCTAGAAAAATCATGTAAATTATTACCTGCGCCACAGATTGGGCTACCGAAGTATTGAAGAGAAAGTTGGTAAGGCTGTAAAGAAAAATTTGGAAAATGCATTAACCAAAACTAACTCATCATTTTTCAAAAGCTTGAATAGCAATTTAAAGTAAAACTCACAAATTCGTTTGGTTCAGCATTTTCACCACCAATGATTCTGTGTGGAACTCCCAGACCAAGTGGTCTTCTTGGAAGAGCTAAAAATTGTTAGCGAAATAATTATAAACTAGATATTTTGATAAATCCGTTTAACAAACAAATGGATATTAAACGACGACAGTTGAAAGCACAAATTAATTGCACAATTTACCTGTGGACACAGCCACGAGAGCTAAAATAATAGCAGCCTTCATGTTTCCAAAATTTATTTGACAAACTGGAGAAACAACGCTGTCGCGCTAACAGAGTTATCCACCAATTGGGCCACTGGAGCAAGCTTGATCGATTATTTGTAGGATTTTAGGCACTTGACAATGTGGAAAGCTTTGTTCAAGTATTTCAGATAAATTTATCAGTTTTATCAAAAAGCATTTGCGTCCCTGTCAGTTTTAGATTAGTTTTCATTTCGCAATCGAGTGTGCACTAATTCAATTAATGATGGCTTACTGTATACATACCATTTCTAAATATCAAAATACATTTGGAATGGGTAGTCGAGACACACCTCAAGCATCATATTATACATCTCGAATTCTGATATTCTGAATATGTAGTGCATGTCAAACATTTTATGGCCTGCCTCCCAAAGAAGAATGCAATGCATATCGTAGTAAAAATTTGATTGTATAATCCCAGCATATAAATATGTCAGACAATAAAAAACCAAAAATTTACATCAATTTAGAGGGTTATTCTTTAAACAAATAATTTAATTATATACTAGTTAGATAAAGTGTAGCAGTCTCTACAGACCACATTAGCAATTTAAACTGGTGCTATGCAGGTTGGCACAAATTACTTCTAAGAACTATTGTATGTAATATAGTTAGAATTTTGATTGCGCATTTCTTTGCGTAAAGGCAATACAAATGAAATTGAAAATTAGTGAAAATCACAGCAAATTTGATGGATCCCCAAATCAGGGTGATCATTCTTCTCTACCTGAAACTCAACCCATTTAGATAATTAGATCAGGAGATCGCTGAAGTTTGCGGTAAACACATAGAATGACGGCATTTAGAGGACGAAGAATACTTGAAATGATACAAAACATTAGAGCAAAAATGTGATGTTATGTTTATGCAATACATTTAGCATGTGATACGTGGCCTTAGCACGAATTATCAAACTGTAAGCCAATTAAGGTAAATTCTAAGTGTCATGTGTTAATTATGTGATACATAATGAGAATAAGAACTCAAGCCAAAATTAATTCAGTTGATGTATCAGTGACCAATGCTTCTCGTTTTATAACAAATCATAAATAACAACATAAAACCTTGATTTACATTTTTCACAGTTACATAGCGTATCACTTCTGTTTGCTATGCAAAACGCCAATTATCGCTGTCATTTGCAATGACTTTATTTGATTGAATGATTGATTATATAATTGTCATGATAAACTTATAACCTATCAGTACTATTTTAAAATTCATATGTATATTTGCTGGTAATAGGGAATTGAAGCAATTTGTGTGGGCAGGTCTCATCCGTAAACGTTAAATCTAAATGGAATGCATTTTATAATGTATTTTATCCTCAATAATGGAATTTCAAACAAGTTTCTATCAATCGTAATTCCTCCAGACTTTTCCAGCATACTTGTTTTAATCCAGTGAGCATGTCTGAGCTTCTTTCTTTAGGCGTAAGCCGTAATGCCGGATTAATTTGTTGATTATGCTTTTCACATAGGAATTGAGAAAGGAATTTTCCGCTACGCTTTAAAAACCCAATTCCATGAATTTCTAAAGACGGATCCCAATGAATGAAACGGTCAATATTTGTATTTAATATCATTAACTTTTATGGTTGGACTGATAAATAGGTTTTTATGACTAAGATTTTATTATTATTAAGAATTGAGTAATTTTAAAAGGTTTTTTATCAACTTATTACTCGTAAGAAAGCTACTCATCCTTTGCATGTACAATGTTCACCTTCTTTCCTCTCTTTTCCCAGTGTATGTTACACATAATAGCATTACTCCCAGCCAACAATACAGAAGGACTGGAAAACCTTAATGTTAGCAAAAATAACATATATCATCAACAACATAGTTTTTCAAATCAACTGATTTTGAAGCACAACGAAGAAGGCGTCATGTCTGGATTTATTATTCAAAATGGTTTGAAATATAGTGGTACTTGGGGTGCTGAAACATCCAAAGCCATCTTAACCACCACGTTCACGCAAAAGAAGTTTCTTCATTGCCATGTAAAATACTACATTCTACTGAATACCGTCCCAGATGAAACATTTGAAAATGTACGCTACAGAATAGCATATTCTCAAAAAATAATTACTGAAAATGCGGATTACGCTGTCGTGTTCCATAAATCAGAGTTCAAACTTTCGGAAGAGTTGTTGTCAGTTTTCTCGAATACAGAAACTTATACTAAGACTTTCTACATGGGTTTTTCTTCTGTAGCACCTTTTGAGTACTCCGACTTGTACATGTATTGTATACACTGTTCTTCAGAAAGAAAATTGCAAATTTTAAAAAAAGATAAAAATTCTACTAAGTTGACAACTCTTGACAATGTGTGGATGGCTAACTACAAAAACTTCGATGGTGCAACTTTTCATTTTGATATTGCTACCAACCATATGCTTCTGATGTCGGGCAAGTGCTTCTTAATTCTATCAAATCAGGAAAATCCTAATCAACTTTCAGAGGCAATATGTGTCATAAAAACTCTGGCTAATCACTTAAATTTCACAATTGCTACATACTATAATTACAAGAAGCAGCGACTTACAAATGCAAGGTTTGGTTATTTTGGGAGTGATTTAAATCCTTATAGAGGGTATGGGTCTTTGTATTCCCTTGTCCATGCTCCATATAGAGAAGATCCGTATTCCTACGTGGTAGTAACAAATAAAAAAGCTACTAATTGGTCAACTCTTTGCAAACCTTTTGATTCATCAACTTGGCTCTTCTGTGGACTTTCAATTATAACATTTTCTATTGTGCTAGATTTCTGTCTTTGTAGGTTTACTTCTGAATTAGCGCAGAATGTATTAATTATTAATTTTAGAGTAGGTACCTTACTTTCTATTTTTGCCGTCTTTTTAGAGCAAAGTCAATATCCTTTTATAAGACGCATCCGAAATCAAGTAGTTACAGTTCAAAGAAATTCAAATGAATTGTCATTAAAAGCCAGAGTTATTGTAGGCATTTGGGCATTAACGGCATTGATAATTAGCAGTGCTTATAAAGGAAAAATATTTTCTTCGTTGACCTACCCGTCAATTCCTGATGCCCCGAAATCTTTTGAAGAACTTGCAAAATCGCCCTTACAGCTTGTGAGTAATGATATCATGGAAATTACATACTTGATAGAAGAGACCAAAAGAAAAAATTACACAACGGGTTACGAGTATTCGTTTTTAAAAGATATGCTCTACACCGACAGCCATACATCTACTACACCTTACAAAGTTATTAAGAAGGAACTTAATCGTAGAGTGATTGACCTTAAATTGTCTGGAGTTAAGGTATATTTGGCTTCTAAGGAAAAAAATCCAATGAATGCAACTTGTCTGCTGCAAAACTATCGTAAATGCACGAATGACACGTTTACAATTAATGACGAATTCGCCATTATAAACACCTGGAATCAATTGAATCGATTCGTTGCCATAATGCGCAAGTATTACGGTAATTATGATTCGGATCTGCATCTTCTTTTTGGACCAAAGGATTCAAGTTTACTAAAATTGACGTCGAATTGGCTTATTGAAAGAAATCTTTACGGTTCTATCTTGATTAAGAATCTTGTCACTTTGTGGGAATCCGGTTTATATAGCAAATGGGAGGAATACTATGAAAGTTATTTAGGAAAGGTGGCTGCATTATCTGAATCCGTAATGAGCGATACCAATGATGATCATTTCCACTATCATCGAAATGAAGATACAAGAAACCCAAAAGCCTTGAGAATTCAGGAATTTAAGCCTGTTATTCTATTTTACTTAATTTGCGTCTCATTGAACACATGTGTATTTTTCATAGAGCTTAAATATTTTAAACCAACTACAGCTACAGTCACAAGCGTAGGAAACTAAAAACTAAAGCAAAGCCATAATTGTATCTTTACACTGTGCCTTCTTTGCACGTTTTTATTACTTTTAGTTCTGTGAGAAATATGTACCACAATTTAATAATAAACTATTTCGTAATTTATCCGGATAAAGCGTTACTTCTAAGATGAAGACCACTGCTGAAATAAAAGAAAGGACTGCACAGAATCGAAATAAGGGGTACATTTGTTTGGAGCCCTTGATTTCTCTTTTGTGATTGTAATTAGATGAGTGAACGTTGTAGGCCGGTATTGAATGAACTCCGGCGAAGTAGATTGCTTCCCACTTTTCTCTGATTCCAGCTGCAAATATGTAGCTAATTACTTGACCAAACTTTTCTGACAAATGAGACTGGAAAAATATGGTTACAAGTTCCGTTTCAAAAGTTTCCCGAACAGTAGTGCAGCGATAGTGGGGTAAGCGATTTTCGACAACTCGGATAAACCAAGAGGCCAAAGTATTGTGAACCTTAATCCCCCCTTTGTTATTTAATTCCCCTGTGCAAATGCTATATAGCCAAGTATTATTCCTGTTTTCTTTCCTGCAATTATGATCAATGATAATAGCAGAATCAGGGTTGATGTTCATTTTCTTCAATTTCGCTCTTGAGACTTCGAAGAAGGCGTTAACCTGTTCAGCATCTGCATACACCATTCTATAACCCAAATTGAAAAAATTTTGGTTATCCGAAATCGGACGATATTCATACGGAAGAGTTACTTCACTTGTAAAATTTGCCGAGTAAAAATGCTGAAGAACCACCAAAACGAACATAACCAATGTTAAAACCGGTCCGTTTGAGTTAAGGGTTGTAGAAACACCTACAATTACCCAAAGTACAGCAAGACTTTTCCAAATGCTTTTATTGTATATAGTCATTAATATTATGAGGGCAAGGACACATAGCCATACAGTTCCTTGGAATGCCTGTATTAAAATTCTTGGGAAAAAGTTCTGCTTCAAAGAAGATTTTGTATAGCAGTAAAGAAAGCTGAAGTCATTCATGTGTAAAATTACTAGTGCCGAATCCTTGTGATCGTAATTCTCTGCAAATTAAAATGCATTATACAGTTTTATTAACAAAAGAATGGACTAAAACGATCATAATGTATTTGAACCATTATCTTGTTTGTCTTCAAAGATCTTACCCACAAGACTTTTCATGTTACACCATAAACACAGATTTAATCGTGGCTTAGATATTTCCTGTTTTGAATGTGTAAAGTTCAGTATCTTGAGTAAAATGCTCCAAATAACTTCTCCAGTAAAGCTCTCCTTCCACGATTTCCGCATTTTAATTTCCGCAGTTTGATAGTTCTTTTTATCGGAATGTGAAAATGGTGTATAAGCTGGCTTCCCCATTCCGTCTGAATTTTCTTCAAGTATTAATTTACGAATCATTTGTAAAGAATGATATTCTTTTAAAGGAATACTATCCTTTGGTTGAATGTCGCACAAAAAACAGACAGTCATCCGTGACAAATGTTCTAATTTGTATTCAGTGAAAAATAATATTATTTTTGGGTGTAAGCTTTGAAAACTTTTGCTGGTTATTTCAGATTTCACTTTATCCTCTTCCATTTTATTTCTTTGTAAATTAAGAAACCCGAAAAATAAAGAATGTCCTGCAGTTGCAAATCCAGAAGTGCTGATAAAATTGAACATCCTATTCACACTTTTAGAAATAAGAATTAAAACTACACAACCTCCTTTAAGACCTGTTATTTGTAAGTTCTGCCAAGTCTGACTTATGTTATTTTTCTGCATTGAGTGTAATGTTATTGGATTTTGGTTAAACTGCAATTTTCGTTCAAAGGTATTTACAATCTCGTTTACAAAGAGGTCTTTAATAAAATGAATTGTGCAGTCAATAGGTAATTTTGGCAAAGCATGAAAAATGTTTGTGTTGTTTTGAATATTTTTGGAACTAATTTTCCGATTCAGAATTGATGATATGCAAAATGATATCTGACCTATCAATAAGTTGCAACTAATAAATAGTATTATTTTCATTGTTATTTTGGGCTTAAAATAAGTTATACTTGGTATAATCCATATTCGTGAACAAATGGGATTTCATTCCCCCACTGTCGGAATTATGGTAAAATTTAGGCAATGTAAAATATCTAGTTATTTGATTGCTTAATGATTATAACTCCTTTCAAAGAGTGGTACTTCATTTTCGTAGAATGGGCTGTTACTTGACACACATATTAAGTTTAATTATATTTTACGTCATCCTTAGTCTTAGTCACACTTTTTTGAATGACCATTTTTAAAGAAAATAAGCAAATAACCTTAAGCGGCCAGCCTGCTCCGGCGTGACAGCTGGTCATCTTATGTCTGCGTTTGTATTGTTTGACATAAGCATGAAGGACACAGCAAATAAAGGTAGGCCAGATCAATATATCTGAAAATTAATATTTTTTCTAACATTTTGCGTACGTTATGTACAACATTCAACCACTTCATTGCAATGAAATATTGTAATTGTGGAACACTAAGACATTTGTATTCATTAAGATGACGTATTGACACTTTTTTCTATTCTTTACCGCTATTTGTACAAGAATTATAATTGCAATCAATGTAAGCACTCAATCCATATATAATAGAACGTATTGGGGATTAGTTGCCAGGTCGTGCATCCTACCTGTAGAAATATAAATGTGTTATGGTAGCGACACATGTACATATATTATGGCCTTTTCGGGAAGTTCAGAGGCAAGTATTTAGACGTATACTGACTGTGGTCCTCTGTCTTCTCTACTATTGCTATACGATAACTTTAGTAATGTAAGTATTATATTAAGGTGTATTAATTAGAACAAAGAGGCGATGACAACAATTTCTGCCTTAAATGAATTAGTCGTATTAGTTAACACGAAATTAAACAAAATATTTGCTTAAGTACATATTGTTTCAGATGCAATTGAAAAATCAATCAAAATCCTTGAGGGTATTACCTCCTCATAATATTGTGAATGAACTCTATCCCTGATATGATGTGTTTACAAACAAACTGCGTAATGTGATTCTGCTATCCAAAATCAATAACATTACTGATACTGTGCACATGATACTGTGAAATAAAATAGTAATTATCTGAAATGCTTGAACTTTCAACAAAGTAAACTGTTGCATTGCACATTCTACAAAGATTATCAACCTAGGGCAAAGTAGCAAATTACGAAAATATCAAAACAGTAAATAAAAACATTGGTTAGTATTTATATCATTAAAGATAGTTACACATGTCTGTAGTACCAGTACAGCCAAATTAGACTTTTCTTATCAAGGTAAATGCCTTCTCGTAGATTAGTGAGACTAATTGCTTAATTGATCAAATGTTTACTTTTTCCTTACTTTCACGAGTGGTTCACTCGAAATCAATTGGTATAAATAAAAGCATCAAGTTAATTTAATTTTCATAACGAATAATTGAAACGAATGAAGAAAACGGAAAATTTTTCTGTATACACATTAACCAGAATTAACTGTCTTAACACATATTTACATTAAAATTAACAGTAATTGTTTAATTAATAATTAGATTAGTATTATTAAATCCTAAATACAAACAAAAGCAATATTAAATCTTACGTTAATCAACAAGAAATAGCTCCATAATTGCAAATCTCAGTGTAGCCAAAAACATGATTTTATTACGTTTTTTGAATATTTTAAAAGTAGCATTATTATTATTTGTATTGAGCTCCGTTAACACGGCTCCCTCCACCTCTAAAATAGATGAACAGCTTAAGAAAGCGTTCGAGACAAAAGAAACTGTAGCTGTCTTCTTGAATTTTAAAGCAGGAACAGAAGAAGTATTAAAAGTTGCCTCTTCTCAAATATATAAGTCAAGAAATGAAAGACTGAACTTCGCAGCCGAGGTGCTGCAAAGTCATGCAGAAGCTACTCAAAAATCCATCAAAGAATTTTTAGGCCAAAAATCAATTTCATACGAAAGTTTCTGGATATCCAACCAAATATACCTTCCAGCCGCAACTTGGTCAATTGTTAACCAATTATCAGACTTTCCAGAAATCAGTGCAATAGTCGAAGAAGGGGTCTCTTATATTGAAGACCCAAAAATATCTCAAGTTTTTCGTGTAGGCCCAAAATCTGCAAGGGAAACACAATGGGGAATATCCAAAATCGAAGCAGATAGAGTTTGGGGAACTGCTGGACACACCGGAGTTGGCATTGTTGTGGGAGTAATCGACACTGGTGTCCGAGGAAGTCATCAAGACTTGAGAATAAATTACCGAACTCCGTATGGATGGAGAGATCCGTACAACTCTGCAAAGAACGCTACTCCAGATGATGGCTCAGGACACGGTACACACACAACTGGAACAATTATCGGTTCCAATGGCATCGGGGTAGCTCCAGGAGCCAAGTGGATCGCCTGTAAAGGATGCACTGCTTCCTTGTGTCACAACAGTCATTTAGTTATGTGTGGACAATGGATGCTGTGTCCTACACTTACAGACGGTAATTATATACCCCTCTGAAAATTGTACTTAAAATTTTCGAAATTGCTTCTAATTTTTATGAACGAACTGTCAATATTTCTTAGGTACTGAACCGGATTGCTCCAAAGCTCCTCACTTGGTTAGCAATAGTTGGGCGGGTGGACAAGGCAATCCGATTTTCAACTCTGTTGTCATTGCTTGGAAGGCTGCAAATATTATTCCAATTTTCGCACAAGGGAACGCAGGACCCTCGTGCAATACAGCTTTATCCCCAGGAGATTCTGATGTCATTGCAGTTGGAGCCACAAGTGAAGAAGATAATATTGCATCCTTTAGTGGCAAAGGTCCTAGCATATTTGGAACTTTGAAACCAGATATCAGTGCCCCTGGAATTGGAATTTATTCTTCCTTTAGCAGGGCAGACGACGCGTACACTATTGCATCCGGTACAAGTATGGCTACTCCACACGTTGCTGGAGCAGTTGCACTCATACTCAGTCGAAGGGCCAACATGACCTACGAGGAGGTTAAGCATATTCTCTTTAGTGGAGCTGACAGGGCGGTCTTGACGGAATGCAGAGAGGCCTGTGGAGGGATCGAAGGTTCGGTTTACCCAAACAATTGCTATGGACATGGAAGACTCAATGTTTACAATTCAGTCATGAGTATTTCTTAGTTTTAACTTTTTTGTACACAAACTGCCGTCATGAAGTATTATTTATGTAAAGATTGATAAATGAAATATATATAATTTTATTCACAAAGCTCACTTGAAAAATGTAAAAATGTTTTAGTGCATTGAAAGTGAATTAAAAGTATTTGTAGGCACATAAAGTATATAACCATATTAAATGTAAGTTAATTATTTATATTTCACAATTTTCTTGCTTACAATTCTGTTCGGAATATCTTAAATGTAATTAAATAAGCATATTAAAGGAAAAACGTCAATTATCTGCCGTATTAAGCAGGAAAGCTGAAAGGGGCTAGTAAGAGATACCTCTGAAGCAGATAAGGAAGTGTTAAGAAGTGTTCATGCAAATTGAGAGGGAGACGCATAAATAAGCAGTGATATGATTCTTAATATGTTGCACAGTTTTTCATTGTATAAAGGAATCGAATTGCAGTTGTTTCCGGACACTACTTGCTGTATGTAAATGAACAAAATTCGCTGGCATTAAGGAAGTTTTGAAATTAATAAAAGGAGGTTTGTCTGCAATTTTGTAGTCATCCCATAAAAAAACTTGGCACCTAAGGTCCATCTAATGTACGATGCAATGCCACGTTGAAGACATGAACACTTTTAGCATTAAATGTGATACAATCTTCTCAGACAGCACATTGATGTAAATCAAGTACTTTTTGGCATGACACACTCTTCTTTACGAGTTTAATTATCCACAATATTAAAAGGTTAAGGACATCGCCCTCAACCATGACTGCTAATTTTTCCTGCGTCGTCAGCTTATAAAATTCACATATTTTTTATGCAAATTGTCAATTTTATTTCAATTTTAGTAATTTTAAAGTAATAAATATAAAGTTTCTTGATTCACCTAGAGATACAGAAGGACATAAGGATACATTACTCTTGAGGCGGTATTATAAGTATTCCCTGCACTGCTATATGCATTGCATACTTCTGTATTATAGTATTTTTACAAATGTACGAGATAAAAAACGCATCCACCCGAAAATAAAGTTTTGTCATTTCCTCAGTTAAATTAAAGTAATGCATTTTTGTTAACTTTTAGCTTCATTGTTAGGTGTTGGGTTTATAGAGCCAATTTCTTCAGGTCATGCCAGTTGCTTATGGTGTGCCAAAGAGTTTTTATACATTCTTTAAGAAGTAGGTATATAAAAGTTTGCAAAAATGATTTACATTCAAACAAGCGACGAACTTCAAATGAACCAACATTTTGTGCTTGTGATCTGGAAAACAAGTGTGCACAATTTTAGAGCAGAAAGGAAACTTTGACGGTCAGCGATGATTCTATTTTGGGTAAGGGCATTTCTTTTTATCGTACAGATCTAGAAATAGTTGTGTTAGAGTGTCATAGAAAGTACAAAATTCATTCAAATTTATTTAAAAATTCAATATTACTAAATAATTTCATGTTCAACAAAGGCAAGTAATGTTCTGACAGCAAATTATACATTTACTTGAGGTATACTATCTTTTATTAGTTACTTATTACCAACAGTCAGTTAAAATAATTCTTCTTTCGTTTTTAAAAATATTTGCCCCACCTCAACAAGATGGGATGTACGGAATTTACATATTATGTTGATATGACCAATGTAGTGAATAAAAAATGCGCTAATTAGTTTTATAATTACAAAAACTTACCTGATTAATTAATTAAAGACATAAATTGTGATGAGTTTGAATAAAATTTAAAAATTAACAATATTTACATCAAATTAAGTCGTAGAGGTATTTTTTATTTACAATATGAGTACAAGTAAATAGTTGCGCTGAAGTTTGCAATTATTATTTTGGGGAAGCATCAATCAAAGGATGTTCACATATACATACTGTTTGATTTACTCCAACTCGGAATTCCTCAATCACTTTTGATAACTCTGATTTTTTTACATTTCCTAAAAATGAGGTTATTTTTCGAAGTAGTTGAAAATTCAAATAAATTTTGAAAAATTAACACCATCTTCATCTCAAGAATTTTATTTAGCGAATCCTCAGTAAAGGAAAGTGACATAATCTTCAGTCAATTGAAAAAAAGGAGAATTACCAGAAGTGATTGAGTTATTCCGCGATAGGATGGAACAGTATGAAAACGCTAAAAACATAGTAATTTTATTTCAGTCGGATTTAAATAAATATCGTTCTGATTTCT
The DNA here is from genome assembly GCA_020352615.2 of Yoshiicerus persimilis. NCBI lineage: Eukaryota > Metazoa > Arthropoda > Collembola > Entomobryomorpha > Tomoceridae > Yoshiicerus > Yoshiicerus persimilis. Next base: position 50,266,620 of record CM036940.2, read on the forward strand.
GCAGATGGCCTTTCTGGTCGGGAGCAGCACTTATGCAATGTCGAAAAACAGTCGTTGGTCTGATTTTAGCGATTACGGAAGCAGAACTTCTTCTTCTAATGGATACCAAGATGTGGACGAAACGAGTTGTTCCTGGTGTGGAACTTACTCGGACGAAAGATCTGGAGATCGAAGGTCAAGTTACTCTTCCCGACCACAAAGGGACTATTACAACTTCGACTCTCGCGAAGACAACTACAGAAGACCAGCGGCTTACACAAATAATAAACGCCACATTGGGAATTCAAAACGAAATATGGAAGCTGCTGCATCTGATTGGTACCCTTTGGAGCACTTCCACTTTTACACCGATAGAGATGATTACCACGATCCCGTGTACACAGATCTACCAGTTAATATTCGCCCAAGCAGAAAACTTTCCGAAAGCATCCAAACAGTACCCGATACAAAAAAGATATCCACTGGATATGTCGTCGGTCCGTCGAATACAGTAACAGTTGAAGACAAAACTCTCCCTTTGAATGCATCAACACCCGCAACAACAACGGACACAATGGCCGCACTGAGCAACACCGATAATCACAATTCGTCAAAGATCTCTGAAGCTGATGAATTGAAAATGAAGAATGATAAGCAATATCAAAAACCACCGATTCCTGGCAAACAAAATAATTATGCTTGGAAATCCCCAGGAGGTCGTGATCCACCGTCGGGTGACCGCAATGGATATTCTTGGTCTTCTCCTGCAAATCACCGACCACAACCAGATGGAGGATACCAACGTCCTTCTCAACCAGAATATCAACGTCCTCAACAAGATCGGGATAATCATCGTCCTGATATACAAGTTCATAGACCACAATACGACCAGGGAAATCACCGACCAAACTCTGGAGGATGGTCTTCTCCTGGGTGGCGACCCGCACCTTCTTATAATAACGGCAACAGCGATCGGGATCGTGGCTACGGTAGTGGTGGTGGTGGCAACGGCGGCGGCGGCAGCGGCGGTGGTGGTGGCTACGGTGGCGGTGGCAGCGGCGGTGGTGGCTACGGTGGTGGCGGTGGTAGCGGTGGTGGCTACGGTGGCGGCGGTGGTGGTGGTGAACGGGAAAATCCTTGGAGGCAGCCTGAAAAGCCTCAATCTCAAAGTGATCGCGACCGCTTTAGTTCCTGGAAAGACAGAGATGATGAAGGTCCTGTAATGGCCAAACAACCTGCGAAGGAAGATATTCCAGCCAAACTTAGTCAGACTGTCGATAGCCCGTATTTGTGGAGAGACCGTGAAGTTAGGCATACTGAAACTTCTACGAATCAAACTAAGTCAGCCGCTTATAGAATTTAAAACGTTATTTCTAAAAATTATCACAAGGCAAAAGGAGCATTTCTATTATAAATATTTTAATTTTATATGTAGAGTAGTAGATTAGCAGGATAAGATAGTATATTACTAATTTAAGGTGTACTTAATTGTGTGCACTTTTAAGTTCAATGTATTTTTAGCAAAGGCTGTTTTTTCGCTTTTGACAACCTCGTCCGAGAATATTTAAATTAAAATTTCCGTTTTTCCTTTCTGGGGACCCTAGTTGAAATTGTATCTCTCCAAGAATGGAAAAAGTTTATTTCAAATATTGGAAATATGGATTATGAAAATATTTCATTTCAAATAGTCTCTGACGAGAGTACCTTATAAGAGCAAACCGTTGCTCTATTACTTTGATTTAAGTTATATTTTATGCATGTGGTGTATCTTTTACTGTTTGTAAATTGTATTTGATTATATAGTCAAATAAATTCATCTGAACCTAAAACGACTTTACTTTTCAACCTGAACTGACGGGATTGTCTAAAGAAAGACCATTATATTCTCGAGAGGCAAGTCTATTCTTTTGAAAAATGATTTCTTAATTTATTGTTCAAAACTAAAAGAACTAACCATATTTTTGACATAGTATAACTTTAAATCATTAAAAAATAACTATTTATATGAACATTTTTTGAAAGTGACACAAAATGGTACTATTAAAATTATTTTTGAATAATCTTGTTACATTCAAGCTTTACTGTAAAAAGCGTCTTTACTTAAAAAGAGCCACTCTTTATTATTTACGAGCTTATATTTTTGTGCCAATAATATTTACAAGTGAGTATTTAAATTATTCAGGATGGGCTGAATAAATGTTCCCAACAGCGCTCAATGGTAATAATACAGAAGTATAAATTGCATTTTAGTAGTTGACCTTATTTTTTGAAACAGTATAAAACGTGAGGAGTAGTTGGATTTTTTGCTTCAAGAATCAAAAGAAAAGAAGTTGGTTCTTATCACCGAACCAGGGTATAACTAATAAAAAGGATAGAAAGTGCTATACAATTTTATCTCTGCAAAGCGCAAAGCCAGTGTGATGATGAGACCCGAGACCTATAGAAATCCAGGGGGAAAACATTTTCACTATCAATTAATTACAATGGCTCTCCACCTCATACATTTGTAATGTCAACGGAACACATCAATCAAATCAATTTATCTCCCCTAAGAGGACACTTGTCCACTGGGTACGTTTTGAGGACTTCTATGGCCATGTGGCTTTGGAAATATCGGAAATCCTTCAGAATTCCAATCAATTTTGTCCAGATAGGCAATTCTATATTTAACACCAAAGTTATAGGAATATATTTACAATAGACGTAATAGTACAATTTGTATATTTTTGTTGAAAATTCTCACCTTCGGCTAAAATCAGATTGGCATTCCTTCTGAGCGTGATAAATCATCCATGTTTCTGTTCCATCTATAAAAATATACATTCAACGGACATATACGTTAAATGCGACTATTTTTGATTCAGTACGGTAAAACATTTTAAAATACAAACATAGGTATGAATTCTCATTTTGCCGAGAATTTTAAACAGTAACTAACCAGGACTCTTTATAAAGGCGGCATGACCAGGTCCATACACATCTTCCTGGTCATCCGAATGGAATACTCTTCCTACAGGGGGACTCCAGTTAGATGCCACCAAAGGGTCCAAATCTGCCGGAATACTCATCATTCCAAGAGCATAGTGTATTCCTCCTGATCCAGATCCCGAAAAGACCAAATGAGAAATATTGTTTGGACTAATTAACATATAGGCACCTTCGTTTATACACGCATCCAAACAATCCCAGTCTCCTTGAATTGGAACCCTTAAAAGGATGCGGGGAGATAGAACTGTGTAAGCATCGAACATTGGAGCGATATACAGACTAGGAGGATGCGTTGCCGGCCGTAGGCTAGTCCATACAAAATACATTTGCCTCGAAACAGGATGTCTAAAAATTGTCCCATCGTTTTGATCTTCTGCCTCATCTGGCATTACCCTGTGGAATATAAAATGCTTAATGATCTTCGTATTCTCAAAGAAGATAAATGTAGAATGGAATACCAGATAGCCTTTTTAATCATACAATACAATTAAGACTCTACTTGTATTTCATACCAAATATTACCAATTTTTCAAAATGAAATAGAATCAATTCAAGTCTAATCAATTTATTACAATATTAGTACAACAAAAATCGCCTAGCTATCAATAAAAAATAAATATTCATTTATTTATCCACAGGTAATTAATATTGCGTTTCCCTCCTATTACCATTATACTATTATTTCCATTAGTACAAATTGCGTGCAGAAAGAATAAAATGTGTGAAAAATTCAGTATTACATCATTGCATGTGGAAGAAAGCATAGGTAATTGGTTAAATAATATATTGGTGTGATAAATTGATAACATAGAATAATGACAATTTTGTTTTTGAAACACGCATTATTTTTGCAAATCAAACCCAACAAAAAAGTTCCATAGGAAATATATCAAGTTGACAACTTACTGAACTGGGGTGGTCCAATTTCCCATGAGATTTTGAACGTCTAAAGCTTTAGTGACCCACATTCGGTGATCATTTTCCCCTGTTCTGTGCATTGAGAAATAAGCGTAGACTTGTCCGTCAATGTTGTGTAACTCTGGAGCCCAACAAGCGTCATAGCTTGAGTTTGGGTGATAAATCACATTGGATTCTGCGTTTCGAAAATCTGTCAAAATAGGACTTTTGTAAATCACCATATCTCTCTCCTGCAGGGAAAGTATCATGTAATAAAAGTTGTCGTGATAGAGAATTTGTGGATCAGGAGAAGTCTGATCCATTATAGGATTTAAAAACGTCTCATTAGATTGAACTTTTGTAATGCTCAAAGGTAGCAAAAGTAGCATTAAAATTATGTGTAATTTTGAATCCATTTTAATGTACTGTTTTAGCTTTTGTGAATATACTGTGCTTTACTTCAGAATACAAACTAAGTTAGTCGAGCATCACGCTCGGCAAAATAAATTTCATCCTACAACAGAGGTTTTAATGAAATGTTGCTTAAACTTCGAATTGACAGTATCAGTTAATCAGTTTAGTACTTTGATAAAGTCACATCACAAATGAAGTCAACTCAAAATAATATGCAACTTATTTGTTGCCCAAAAAACATACATATACACTCCTCTGTGTGTAAAATTTACAAAGGTTTGCTTTACTATGTTTTACAAGCAATTAATACACTAGCATTACAAGCAAAGCAGAAGGAGATTACACGTACATTTAATTCTCTGAAATTAAATATACTATGTGGGTAAGTTTGTTACAAAGTTCACGTACTCATACAAGAAATTCTACAAAGGAAAAAATAAGTTAAAATGCATGTATATCAACACTGATTTGCTAAACAAATGCAGAAGAAATGAACTGTGGATGGCTTGAAGGTTTAATCTCAAATCCCATCTATGTATTTTGGACTCGCTGTATTGGTTCAGACAGCAATTACTTTTCTTGCTCTTGGAAAACATTGTCTTTCAGATATGTTTACCAATCAACTTGCTAGCTTGCCACTTTTCCTAAACTTTTTTCAATTCTTCTCTACAGTATTGCCCGCTTGGACTGTACTCATTACTAGTATAACGTATAATATAAAGATCTACATTGTCCGGAACTCTTATGTATTGGGGTACATGAGGTATTAAATCAATAATTTAAACCTATGAATCTTAAAAATAATCTTCATTCTTATTTATTCATTAGTTTTGTTCAAAAGAGTTGACGTAATTTTAATATGCCTATTTGAATACAGCTCGAATAGATGGGATGTGGATTATCAACTCCTGATATTCAGCAGATTGCAAATATTGAATATCCAATTCAATAATTAGTTTAGGAATTGTTGGCTCTATATTCTTTTATACAACACTACTGAGGCATTTTCCGAGTCTAACTTGCTCTTCCTATGTATATTTTTGGGTGCGTCTTCTATTATCACAGTATTGCTATTGGCTGCGCCGAGTGTTGGAAAAGTTCTTCGCAATGGCTGATAAATATTAAATCCTTTACCACTCCTAACAATAAAAAATTGAAGTCTTTAAAACCTTATGGTATCTCCATGCACCCTATTAGAGCTGTGAAGTTTAACAAACTATTTCAGCTTTATGAAGCCATTGTAACTTGTCCTGTCACTTTACTCACTGCCATCACTTATGCATAGGCAATGTTTTGTGAAGACTTTTATTAAGACACCAGTAGAAAAAAGCTCTAAAGATTAATTGACAGCAATTGAAGATAAAATAAATAAAGAACCAAAAAGCATTCTATTAGTGATAGGCTGATATAACGTCAACGTTAATGCAAAAACTTTATGACCCCGACGTGATTCGAACACGCAGCCTTCTGATCTGGAGTCAGACGCGCTACCGTTGCGCCACGGAGTCTTGTTATACCTGCATATAAAGCAAACCACTCTTGTTAAATAGGTATTATAATCCTCATGTCTACAATAACATACATTGTGGTGGAGCTGAATTGTGGATGGAATTAAATTGCATTTGCAAACAAACGATTAGTACTGACTTCTAACTCATGTATTGATTAACTTGTTGTCTAAATCGCTTTTCACATAACCACTCCGCACTTAAATCTCCTATTTCATAGATATCAATCTAACATTTTAATTATCATTGCAAACAACTCTTTAAATTTATTTGTAATGTAAATGATTTTTTATTTAGTATCTAAGATCATTGAGTAACTAGATGTATTTATAGATTCCAAAATAATCAGAATCATGAAATCCCAATTAAAAACATACCGTTTTTGTGCCGGTGGTCTGTTTCGTGAAATTACAAATAATAATATTACAACATTTATCTCAGTGGGAAAACGTTGAATTATACTAACCACCATTTCTATCAAAGGACAACTAACTATAACATCAGAATTGGCAAAAAAAATATTTATCCTCTACCTATTCCAGTAATTCACAACCCAGAGCTTAATTTTTTAAAGAAAATAATTACACTTGAATTGTACTTTGGGGTTTATCAAGATTTAGATATCTGTAGTACATTTGCTTGATTATTGCATGCCAAAAACAAATCACAGTTATAATTTTAAAATAGCATATTATACTCTGTGTATACTAAAATTTAAAAAGAAACATTTCTACTGAAGTCTTAGGGGGAAACTCATACTGTCGTTTTTAATATTTGTGTTGTTAAGTTGTTGACAATTTTCAATGCACATCAAGCCTATTGCAAAATTGCAATAAACAAAATATTTTTAATGTAGATAACGTTAAGTGAACGAAGTAGCTCACTTTAAACTTTTATTTTGTATTTAGCCCGGATGATCAAACGACTAGAAGCTATATAGGTACTTCGTTCCCTTTGCTATCATCGGTTCCCATGATTTATTTTTACTTGCTTACTTAATTGATCAGTGTAAAGAGCATGGGAGTACTTATATAATATTGATTAGTTATTGTACGAGAGCATCAATCAAATTACAATTTTACCTTGACATACAGTTAATCCATAGAAATGTTGACTATGCACTCAAATCAGGTTATCGCAAACCAATCGGTCTAACCGGGTTAACCAGAATGACAAAAGAGTAAACAACATCAGTATTTTAGTTAAAAATATCCCATCACAAACTGCAATTAGTAGATTACCGAACCGAACTTAACCTGCTTATCACGTCACGTGTTGGCGGTGTTGGGATGCACAATAGTGTAAATTGCAAATGAATGTATTCGTATCGTGAGTCTTACAATATACTAAACTTCTTTAGAATGAAGAGAGTATACTCAGCATGAAGCCTGATAATGTAATACATGTAATGCGTAATTCCGAAAAAGTAGGTAATTATTCAATACATGTTTGTCATTCAAAGATCATTACTATATTATTATTAGTTTAAAATACAGCAGTTTCGACCTCTCCTGTAAGTCACCTAATGAAATGATTGATTGGAGTGTACTGATTTGTTAAGCTCCTTTCGGTGTTATCAAAACTTAACTATCTCACTTAGTTTTTACCAGAATGAAAAGTATAAAATGCCTCAATGCCTCAACGAAAGCATTAACTAACGTAGGCTGTATTCACATTATAGCATCAATTACAGAAGTAAAAGTAACAATGAATTTCACTTTCTTGGTTGTCCTGTTCTCTGTGGTTGTGGCCACATATGCATCTACACGTAGTGTTGACGGTACAGATAACCAAACCTTTACAGATTCCTTTTGTATATAGTAATGGCAAATAGATGCAGATTTTTGTACTCCTAATACTCACTTAAAGCTTGATTTGAATTTGTAGAAATAATTACAAAAGCCCGTCAGGATGGATTGGAACTAATAGGTCTACATGGACAGAAAATATTTTTCAGAACCTCAGAAAACGCGGTAATTTCTGTTTCTAAGACTTAATTACACATTTGGTAAGCTAAATTTTCATAATAAGAATAATATTATACCTATAATAATTTCTATCTTTTAGTACAATGAAACCAACTGGTTGGCAAGTCCGCACATTTGCAGGGCTGCTGGGTTAGAAATTGCCAAAATTGATGATGACGAGGAATTTCAGTGGCTTTATCAGTACATTCCACGTCCCCTTGGTAACATTTCCAACAATATTAATATCATTCTTCTTGCAACTCGATCCTTTGTAAAGGTAAGCTTGAATATAATATTTGAATTTATAGAACTTTGGGTGGGAGGCCGTGTGAAAGGAATGCAAAATGACGCCACCCTTGCTTCGTTTGAATGGGACGATGGAACAGAAATCGCTCCCATAAATCACTTCTTCCATTACCCAGCCCATTGGGTCTGTCTCTACTTTTCCAAATCTGACCACCTCTACACAGATTCCTGTCTCGAGGGGAGACATAGACATCTCTGTCAGACTATAGTTACATAAACCTTCAATTCATCCTCACTTATTGGTTTTCGTTGTTTTGCTAATAAATGCTAAATTTTTTTCCACAAACTTTTCATGGGATTTCTTTAAACCTATTAAGTACATTCGTAGAGTTTCTCCTAAAATTATAAAATACCTACGACAATTACTCTAAAAATTGTTTGGCTTGCTGAAGGATCGCATTAATAGTACAGGTTCATCATGAAATTCAATCTCAGAATCCACTAAGATGTCATCCATTAGCGTTGAATAGTACCAAAACCATCAGCATATTGATTAAGGTCATAATATTTGGTAAAACGAAGAAGTGTCACGCTAACATTATTTTATTACCAAATGGTTTCAATTGCAACACAGTAGGATACTGCATTGTTTCCACATACATATTAGTGTTATTAGCAGGGCTCGGATAATATTTTCAAAATAGATGTTTACTGGTTAAATAATGCAACACCTATCCACGACATCGATCAGCGTAACCGTAACCACAAATGTACAAATGCATTGAATCATTCTATGGATTTTTAAAATTATCTTAAAAATAATGGGGCAGCAAATATTTGCGAGTGTCTAAAATTACATTAACAAAGCGTTTGTATTTTATTGAGACCGACCAAGGTCATCAAAAATAAGAAATGATGCAAATTAGTGTAAATTTAAATATAACAATTTATAGTATAATTTAAATTCATTAACATCAAAGAGTTTAAAGAGGTTATTTTTTACTGCCCAAATGAACCATTAGACATGTATGTATATGTACAGTATTCCATAAATAAAATTTGAAATTAAAAATTCATTTTATGAAGCAGATACACGTGCTGGTTCATTTCTTGTTTCTGTGATGTGATATCATTCATTTCTCTGTTGAAAATGCTTTTCAAAAAATAGATGAGACAGCCCAAGTTGGTTATGTTGAAGTGATATGTATGATATGCAGATTCACTAACCCCCTGGAAGAATTGCATGCAGATCCAATCACGATTAGCAGTTTCAGTCGCAGGATCTGGCAGAAGTTTATTATTTGGAAGCAATTCAAATTTTGTAATTGAACGTCAATAATTACGTACACTAATAGATCAAATATTATATAATGGGGTATGTCTGTCTGCGTATATGACAAAAATAAACTTTGTGATGTTGGTTATGACGCAAAATCACTTAATGAAATGATAACTTTTTTCGAGTGCCACCCTCAAACCGTAAACCAGTTTTGATGGGACGTTATTGATTATTGATATCAAAATCTGACCTACGTAATGTAGATAACCTGTATTACATGGGAATCAGAGATGTTTTTGGGTATAAAAAGCTTCAATATTTTTAGGAATAGCATCACAACACAATTAACCCTAATAACAACTGCATTACTAACTCTCTTCAGCAACATTTTAAAACCATAACATATTCTGCAATGAATTCCAGTTTTCTACTTGTCTTATTCTCTGCGGCTGTTGTCTCAGCTTTTCCATCCACACGTAGTGCCAACGGTAAACATTTACACATTTAAGTAAATTTTGAAAATACTTCTGCATATTTTAATTTGAAATTTATTTGCATTTCTAGACATAATTGCGAAAGCCCGTCAAGATGGAATGGAACTAATAGGTCAAAGTGGACAGAAAATATTTTTCAGAACATCAGAAGACGCGGTAAGTTTTGTAGTGGCACAACAAAATGATTTACTTTTGAAACGATGGCTAATCAAATAGAAATTTATAAGTATATTATTCATGTAAATAATTCACATTTTAGTACCCTGAAACAAACTGGATGGGAGGTGAAGGCATTTGTAGGGCTGCAGGGCTAGAATATGCTTCAATTGAAAACAACGATGAATATCAATGGCTTTATCAGAATATTCCACACCCTCACGGTTAGTTTTACTGCAAATGAAAATGACACAATGTCATTGAATATAGTTTTCCTTGCATTGCACTTTTATTAAGGTATTCTAAAGTAAATCTGAATTTCTGAAATATATTTTGTATGCTTAGAGCTTTGGATTGGAGGTCGTTTGAAGGGAATGCTAAATTATGGAACCTACTCATCGTTTGAATGGAATGACGGGTCGGAACTTACACAATTGAATAACTTTCATCATTATTCAGAACATTGGATCTGCCTCTACTTCTCTAAATCTGATCACATCTACACAGATTCCTGTCTCAATGGAAGACACAGAACTATCTGTCAAACTACAGTTGCATAATTATTTGTTTGTATTTCTTAAATTTATTAACAGCCATGTATATGTATTTTTGTAATAAATCTTCATGTATTCGGAAACTTTCTCGGTGCTAATTTAGTATTTCAACATTTTAATATTACGGGATTTTAGATAATAGTGTTGGACATTTATGTGCCAAGGTTTAATTTAGCACATAAAATAAAATGGATTGATGTATGGGTTCTAAGCTTCAAGTGTTTGGTAATGGTAGGTAGGTTGGCTAGGTGTGAGGATGGTGTGGATGGATGTAAAGGAATGGAAAAGGAATTGGATTTGTTTTGGGTTTGGAGCGGAATATAATATTTGTATGGAATGTAAATTGGTTAGGAATGGTAATGGTTGTATAAGGAAGTATGTGGTTTGGTTAGGTAAGGAAATGCAATGGCAATGACTTTGATACGGAGTAGCCTTGCATTGTTCCCCACTTAAGGGTGGACATTTGCAACTGACAATAGGAAAGGTAAGGAACAGCTTATACCCTCGGGCATGCCAAGCGGTATAAGTGTAGGAACGGAAAGGTAGGTACTTAACTTATGGACAAGCCAAGTAGTCAAGTGGATGGTTTGGAAATGAAGAAGTATTTCACTTGGAGTTACTTTACTAACTTTTGTAACTGATTTTATTAGCGAATCTGAAGTTGTATTTATATGGATTTTACAGGAAAGAAAAGTGGTAAATTATTAATGCTATTTTCTCAATAATTGTTTTCTAACCTAAATTAGTGTACAGATTTACACTGTAAAAGATCTTACCAATCATAATTATATCTAACATTACATCAGATTATACAAAGAATAATATTACCTAGAAATATTCATGTGTTTACATACTGGATTCACAATAAGGAAAACTACAATTAATTCATACTGCTATATATTTGACCTACTTAAGCGCCAATTTGCGTATGTGCATTTCCTTGAATGCTAATACTATGAATTTAATGCTCACATAAATATTAGTCATTACTAATCTACAGAATTTCATATTAGTAATTTAAATCTTAGTAATAATTCGTGATCTAACTAATTCTTGGAGGATATCTCTCCAAGTGTACTACAATTTTGATTAGTTCAAGGTGATCTTTTTAATTGACCAATTAAAAAATGGAAAAAGTCATTCGAAGAGTCTTATACTAATATGAAATTCCAGTAAAGCTAAAATGGAAGAACTTTATTTTGATGACTATTATCGAATTTACTTTAGAATAATTGTCAAATTTTGCAATTTATATTTTTAACATATTCTACTCTCACTCCCGTTAAATTCGGGCGAGAGACAATGCACATTGACCTGTGTCTAAATTGCATCATAATAGCAGTGACTGGTTCATTATTGGGGGGTTTAATACATGGAAGTTGTAGGCATTTTCATGGTGACATTTAAGCCATGATAAAATCCAACAAAAATACATTGGTTTCGAATTACAGAAAACCACGGTATTTGGAAAAGCGGATTTAATTGTATGTACTTCTTTTGTTGAAGTGCACATAAAAGAAACTTAAATTAACTGTCAGGTTCATAAGACATCTTCGAGAATTCTGAAAAGGATTATATAGGTATTATTCCATGTAAAAGCTGCTTTGGTTTAAAATGCTTTCAAACCTAGAAATATGAAATGTAGATTTTAGAACGACAACTTGGCAACAGGCATGGTTTACTCTGATACTACTGATACTTAATGATACGTCTACGTCATAAGATACAACCGTATTTCTATAAAACTTCACTAAAAATCCAAATAAATGTTTATATAATGCATTTTCATCAACTTTTATCCCCGTAGCTGATGAACGAAAAATGTTATTGGCAAATCAATTCAAAAATATATAATTTTATTGATTATTTTAATGAAACATTAATAACTTTGTTAATGTATCAGTTACGGGAATAAAATTTGGTAGAAACATGCACTATATAAAGACTGATTTTTGTACCAAATTTTATATTACCAGCTATAATGGAAGCCAAGTTATTAGCATTTAAATAATAAAAATGTTCTGTCACAATTTATTCGCCCACCGACGGTGACATATGAATGCATATACCTAGGCGCGGTGTTGTGTTCATGCAAGATTCGTGTAACCATGGCGATTCTCCTATAAGGTTCTCTCAAGCGAGAATTTTTAATTTCGAATTTCATTTTTTTTCGTTCTGGAGCTAAATTTGGGGATTTTAGCTCCACAGGGTACAGAACAATAGAAATGGAAATCAGAAAATACACGCAATGTATCCCCTAGCAAATAATACAGAAAAATTAAAATGTTGGAATTAAAAATTCTCGCTTGAGAGAACCTTTGGTGTTCATGTACATTGTACATTAAGTATAAACCACAAAATGGGTGCCTTGTTATTAATTTGCAGTTAACTTCAATTAATCTGTAAACTTAAACTTATCACTTATTTATACAATATGAAATTTTGGTATTACACAATAATTACCATAAATGACGGAATAGCTCACCACGTCGGAATAGTATCGCGTCCTGGGACACTATTTCGTTTTTACGACTAAATGCACGCTTTAAAGAATATTACCCTTAGGGTGTAATAGTGTCCCATCTCAATTTTACGGTTCTACATATTTTGGCAATAGGCAGGTATTTACTTTTAGTGGTGCAGTAGTTTGCATTGCTAATGTAAATCTACGAACTTAATACTTCATTATTATTATCATTCAATATTTCTATATTATCCCCACTTATATATTTACATTCCATTATAGGACAAAATGAGATGAAAATGTTAAAGCTTCTTCTCTATAATAGGACTAATGCGTTAATTTTTACCATTAGTTACCTGCGAAGAAAAAATAATATCCCAACGGCGAAATAAAGTCGCCGACAATTCCCCCGCAACTATCCTGTCATTTATGATATTCATTATTAAAATGACTACGGACAAGTTTTTGAATTTTAGGATACTCATGCAGCTGAGTTCGCATTGCTCTCAGATATTTTGATTTTCTTCGAAGTGCGAAATGAACTATCTTTTTTCTACACTTAGTTTGCACTTTCTTGGGGATTCTCTTTCGATTTGGGGTAAAACGATTTATATTCATTGAAAATGGTTTTTGCTGCGTTCAGCGAATAAGCAAAAAAGTCAAGGTCTTTTTTGACTTCAAATAAAGGATTTCGAATTCTTCTTATGTAATTGTAGTAGCATGTGTACTGGCATGGAGAGGTTACATGCATAAAATGCATTGCATGCAATGCATAGTGCACGCATGAGAAGGACAGTGTGCAGTGCACAAAATGCATGAAATAGAAATTACCATGAATACGACGACAAAATAGTCCATATTCACGCATTTTTATATGTAGATTTTCAAACCTACCTGGAGGAAGTGCATACAGATTGTAATTTCCAAACACGACATATCACGACATCATTTTCTGTCGCAGTATCTGTCAGGACGCACGTTTATTATTTGGGAGCAATTCAAATTTTGTAGTCACAAAAAATTAACGTCAGTAGTACGTACTCAGATATTATATGGGGTATGTCTGTCTGCGTATATGACAAAAATAAACTTTGTGATGTTGGTTATGACGCAAAATCACTTAATGAAATGATAACTTTTTTCGAGTGCCACCCTCAAACCGTAAACCAGTTTTGATGGGACGTTATTGATTATTGATATCAAAATCTGACCTACGTAATGTAGATAACCTGTATTACATGGGAATCAGAGATGTTTTTGGGTATAAAAAGCTTCAATATTTTTAGGAATAGCATCACAACACAATTAACCCTAATAACAACTGCATTACTAACTCTCTTCAGCAACATTTTAAAACCATAACATATTCTGCAATGAATTCCAGTTTTCTACTTGTCTTATTCTCTGCGGCTGTTGTCTCAGCTTTTCCATCCACACGTAGTGCCAACGGTAAACATTTACACATTTAAGTAAATTTTGAAAATACTTCTGCATATTTTAATTTGAAATTTATTTGCATTTCTAGACATAATTGCGAAAGCCCGTCAAGATGGAATGGAACTAATAGGTCAAAGTGGACAGAAAATATTTTTCAGAACATCAGAAGACGCGGTAAGTTTTGTAGTGGCACAACAAAATGATTTACTTTTGAAACGATGGCTAAAAGAATAATATGAAGTCATAAATATTTATTCACGTAAATAATTCATATTTTAGTACCCTGAAACAAACTGGATGGGAGGTGAAGGCATTTGCAGGGCTGCAGGGCTAGAATACGCTTCAATTGAAAATAACGATGAATATCAATGGCTTTATCATAATATTCCACACCCTCACGGTTAGACTTACTACAAATGAAAATGATGCAATATTGTTGATCATCTTTTTCGTTGTATTCCCCTTTTATGAAGGTATTCTAAAGTAAATCTGAATATGTTTTGGATGCTTAGAGCTTTGGATTGGAGGTCGTTTGAAAGGAATGCTAAATTATGGAACCTACTCATCGTTCGAATGGAATGACGGGTCGGAACTTACACAATTGAATAACTTCCATCATTATTCAGAACATTGGATCTGCCTCTACTTCTCTAAATCTGATCACATCTACACAGACTCCTGTCTCAATGGAAGACACAGAACTATCTGTCAAACTACAGTTGCATAATTATCAGTTTATATTTCTTAAATTTATTAACATCCATGTATATGTATTTTTGTAATAAATCTTCATGTATATTCGGAAACACTCTCGGTGCTAATAGTTTAACATTTTATTGAACAAATCAAATTTTCATGAAGGTGATGATTGGTAATGGCTTTTGATTGATGTTTTGATGCCTGTAAGTAAAACACTCGCTAAATATTGCTCGAATTGGGTACACAAAATTCAGAACATTAAAATACAGAAATTAATTAATTAATGAGCTATTGAAATATTTCTATTTAGCAAATATTCACTACCCTGCGTAAATACAATGAAATAAATAATAATATATAATTAGTTGCAATAGTTATCCAGAAAGTGTTCGGTAAATAAATGACAAGGTGTTTGCAATCTTAATTTAGCATTTGGTAGTAATCAACAAGCATGTACAAATAGTAAGTCGGGAAGCCTTCTAGAGACAAACAATATTTTCCACAACAGCAACAAAACAAAAACAGACAAATAATATTCCCACGCAACATTGAGCTGTACATGGAGGAGCGATTAGTGTACACTTAAAAATAACATTAAGTTATGGAGAATAAAAAGACGAACCGGATTGGTGAAAAAAAGTTGTTGTTTTCTATTTTGATGCACGGAGTACACAAAGAAAATAATTTTTCGTTGGGTAAGATTATTATAGATTTTAGGCGAGCAGAAGTTTTTATGCCATTGTAGGATACTGTGAGTCAATGAATTATTTTTATAATTATTAATACCCATTCAGGGTCTACATGACTCAGACTACTTTTCTTCTCATCCTAGTTAGTTGTTACGATGCCTCCTTGTGTTTAACCAGCGTTTAGATAAATATTATGAATCCTAAGGGTGTTGCTTTATTCTATTGTTGACCGACACTCCAACAGCTACACTGTACTCAAAACTTAAACAGAACAAACACAGTATATATACCACAATAGACGAAATTAATAAAGTGGATCTGCGGCTCAAGAATATTGTTCACGAAAACAGTTATATCAAAACATATTTCAACATTTCAACGTAAAAGCAAGTCTTTGGAAGACTATGTTGGGTGAGTAGCCTATAAATAATTTTCAAATTTATTAATTCTGAAATGTACTTATTGTTACATAAAGTTAAACTTAGGTATACCAATATTTTTAGAAAATTTGTTACGAATTATTCCTAGGTATTCAGGGTCAGTAATTCCCTGGAAATTATTAGAAAGGATTAATATCTATTGATTTATATATTGATTGGTTTACCAATGATATAAAAAATTGCGAATTACAGTAATATATTTGAAATCATTATATAAATAAAGTAACAGTACAGATTTTAAGGAAATTAGATTCAGATAGTGAAATGCACAGAATTTCAACAAGCTAGTATTACTATATCAAATTAAACTTTATTGCTTATGTGACTTGGGGGTATAGCGGAGATCACCCTTGAGGTGCATTGCTGATTTCAATTATGTAATTGAATGGACTGTGTTGTCACTGAAATAAAGCTGAATCTTCGCAAATGATTAAATAAAGACTTTATAAGGACGTAATCCAATGTTGATATTATTCATTTTTGGCATTTTGCTCCCTTGATTGATTGGGCTACTGTTGGAACTCCACTTGGCACAATGAGACTGTAATTTTACTCCGAATTTTTTTTACTGCTGTGATAAATATTCAAGTATTTTAATAGTTACTGCAATATTTTTCATGGCAAATTATATATGGATGACTTGTGCCGTGTGTTTTATGTTTTTTCGCCAAAATTAGAATTTTTTCTTTTGTATTATGTTGTAACCCAAGCTATTCAGAATATACCCTGGTAAATGGTGTAGAAACGCGATAGAATTTACTAATCCGCCGGATAGTGCTTCAATTTTTTCTGACTTACCTCAATAACAATATTCTAAATAAGACATTTATCATCATGATGTCATAACCAAAAACATGTTATCATAATGTCTTATCCCAAGTTGGAAACGTGTTGACTTGCACATCCATGTGAAAAGTAATAAAATACCCCAGTATGCAATGCTAGCGAGTAATCCCCACAACGGCGATCGAACCTGAGACCTTAGATAAACGATTTAATATGCCCGTAGTACTTGTACTTGGCTCGCTTAGCCATTTAATATTTAGATAAGGTGCTCATCCACATATCGTAACACATTATTACCCCACTGTATAAATTGTGTGCTACAAATTTATTTAGCGTGGGAACTATATGCAAGTTGTATATATTCGTTTGCTTTTTATTTTTTTAAAACTTGTAAAGTATTTTCCGTGTAACAATAGTAATTACCAAAACACATTTTACAGGAATAGATACGTAGTTCCAATCCAATGGGATCCTCCGATAGTTATTAAGAACCATAAGCTGGTATTTTCATTCCGATTCTAAGCATTCTAAGGCACAATTCTGCAACAGAAGGATAAAAATATGAACTCCTATTTAGCACAGAAACAATTCCCACGGACAGCAACAACAAACCATAAATTACTATGGGTAGTAAAAAATAGAATTACCTGATGTAATTTTGTATGGAGATGAGTAGACAATGGAGATAGGTGACGGCAGAGACCAATATCTAAAAATAATTACTTTTTTTAGTTTACGCAATTTTGCAATCAAAACATGTCAGTATTTGTCATTCTAGTAAACATAATGTTTGCAGCGTTTCCTGTTTTCTCCATGATTTATTGCCTTTATACTGTGCCGAGTTTTGTATTTACTGTAGCTGTACTTGCAGTAACAGAGTTTAGTTCTGGTTCTGACAATCATTCCTTTGTCCAAAGTCGAGGTCATACCATAGCAAATTCTTCTTGTGAACATTTAAGTTTTTCAAGATATCAACCAATTGATTTTGATTTATAATAATTACTGAGGAAGATTTCGACTAGTGGTAATTACATACTTATTCATACTTTAATATAGGTTACATGGTTTACCATTTTTAGATGCCTGAGAATGAGAATAGAAAAAGCCGTCAAACAGGATTTAATTTAAAAAGATCTGGATGTCATGTTATCAATGTTATGTTGATATGAATATTATGTTAAAGTGTTCAACTTCAACTAACTACAACTGCTCTAATTGCTGTAGTAATCAAATATTGTTGTACAGGAAGATGCTTAACAAAGTGCTTGATTACCAGTATTAGATATATTAGATAGACAAGGTATTTAAATTGCAGTTTAGAAAAGCATAAAAGTTAGATATAAAACCGGTTTGTATGATATAAAAATGTTCTTAAACGTTATAACTATTAATTATCTTAATAAAAAGATAAAATTGATGGAATAATTTAGGGAAGAGGAACGCCTGGGTGAGTTTCGCCTTTGATGAGACAACCGCTACTGAGTCAATAGTACTTTCCAAATCTTTGTGCCGGGTTGTCACTGCAGCGGAAACCGTTGTTCTTGTCCCTCATGATGCGCCAAAAAAAATCAGGTGTGCTACTAATAATATTTAGAAATCAAACAAACAACAATAATAATTATTGTAGTTTACCAGAATATTTATTAAATCAAAATAATCATTATCTGTTTCCACTGTTCAGGGTAACATTAGCCCGTTATTTTGACGTGGTGAGACTTGAACATATTGTCAGCAACGGTCAAAGTGAACGACATCAGCGTGACCTTCTCAAAATTGCTGCTTGGAATTTAGGAATGTACCAAAAATGTGTTGTTCTGGACCCAAATACAATGGTGGGGGTTCTCTTCTTACTATTTACTGATTTTCATAATGCATTATTTACTTAAAAACTAACTATTGCAATGTCCCACTTTTACTGCTCTCCAATTTATTAGAGACAATAATTAATTTGTATCTAAGAAAAATGAATATGACTAACCATAAATTTTTTATACTCCAGGTACTGCAAAACAGCGATGAGATTTTTGATTATGAAGGGATTCTGCCATCAGTTTTTTTAAATAGCGGCCGAGGTAAATTTGATACAACTGTTCTTCTCATGAAACCATGCATTGAAACTTACTCCCAACTTCTGAAAGTTGAAAATTCTCAACGAATCATTGACGAATGTTTCAATACATTTTCCGAATCTTTCAATACGCTGCCTTGGATTTACAACTACAGAATTTCCTCAGAGACCAATCGGTAAAATTTACCTTGAATTTTTAAAATTTACTCGCTTGTTAAAAGTGACTATCTGTAAGAGCTTTCGCGGATATATATAGAAGGCATTTAAACAAGTATAATACTTATGATATTTATAATATGTTCCAGATTCAAAGATGCTGGAATACCGAAGATTGTTTCTTTTGAACCTCTTGAAGGATGTACCTTAAGCTATGATATTCAAAACAATAATGGAAAAGTTGCAGATGACACACTGGTAAATTTTACGCAAAAACATGCGGTATATTTCCGTTTGTAATTCTTCTGTTGGAGCAGCATTCATTTAATATTTGATTATTTAAACAGGCAATTTTGAACATTTGGAAGTCAATGTACAACGATATTGATAGGACAATATTTCGGAACTGTGACTCACAGAGAACATCAATTCCTTCAGATATTGCACCTTCCCAAGAAATGTACACAAACAAAAAGAGTTATTATAAAGAGGCAATAGCCATTGTGGGCCACAGTTGTAGATTTCCAGGAGCAAACGACAGTAATGAATTCTGGGAGTTATTAAGGAGTGGTTCCGATGCAATTTGTCAAATACCACCAGAAAGACTTCTCGAATGGCAGCGCCATGATCCAAGATTTACTGAATCCAAAGCAGGATTTCTGAAATGTAAAATTGACGAATTCGATGCTGAATTTTTTGGGATAAGTCCAAAAGAAGCTAAGTACATGGATCCACAGCAAAGATTACTGCTTGAGGTGACGTGGGAAGCCCTGGAGGACGCAGCAATCAACCCTCAGTCCCTCAAAGGAGGCAACAGTGGAGTTTTTTCTGGTGTTTGGACTCATGATTACGAGAGACTTATTTCAGAACATACATCTGGAGAGGATAATCATCTTACCATTCTTGGAAATGCTTTTTCCGCTACATCATCTCGAATATCCCATTACTTAGGAGTAAATGGACCAAATATAGCAACCGAATCGGGGTGTTCCTCCTCAATGGTGGCACTCCATTTAGCATGTGATAGTTTAAGAAGGGGAGAAACCGATTTGGGATTGGTACTTGGAGCTAATATTCTTATTTTACAATTTCCTTTGTCCGAAATCCCCATTTTGGCTCAAGATGGGCATTGTAAAACGTATGACGAAAAAGCGGACGGTTTTGGGAGAGCAGAAGGCGCTGCTGTAATTGTTTTAAAAAGATTATCGGACGCCATAGCAAACGGCGACCGAATAATGGGAATTATTAGGGGTTCTGGGCTTAGTAACGAGGGTACCACTTCTAGTTTTGGAACACCAAGTAAGATATGCCAAGAGATTGCTATACAGGAAGCCCTTAAAAATTCTGGGGTTCATCCAGAAGAGATTGACTATGTTGAGGCTCACGGAACAGGAACTCCCGTTGGTGACCCAATAGAATTTGCAGCTTTGTCTGCTGGTTACACTTCCAAGGTGAAGAGTCGGGGGAAACCTTTGGTGGTGGGTTCTGTAAAGACCAATATAGGACATACAGAGTCAGCGGCAGGTTTAGCAGGAGTTATTAAGGTTCTTTTGGCGATGAAACACGAAACTTTACCTTTACATAGAAATTTTGAATCCCTCAACCCCAACATAAATTTGGAAATTGTTCCCTCGGCCATTCCCACAGAAAATCTAAGTTGGCCCCGTAATCCAGAAAGGGTTAGATTGGCAGGTGTAAGTTCTTTTGGTATCAGTGGCACAAATGTACATGCTATTGTAGAAGAACCACCAACTGAACTGTATTATCGGAATAATATCAAAAAGAATGTTGACAGAAGTCATTATATCCTCACACTATCAGCTAAATCAAAAACAGCGTTGGAACTTTTAGCAAATAGGTACGTATACTTTTTAAACAAAAATCTAACTTCCGATATAGCGGACGTAACTTATACAGCGAATAACGGAAGAGCTCATTTGGAATACAGACTTTTTGTTACAGCCACAAATATATCAGATTTAAAAGGTAATTTAAATCAAGTTGAATATTTGGTGCCGAAAATTCAATCTGGTGATGGTAAAATCGCCTTTCTTTTTTCTGACGAAGATGAACATTATTTGGGAATGGCAAAATGTTTATACGATTCAAGTTTTATTTTCAAATCTGCTTTTAAAGAGTGTGATGCACTGCTTAAAAGTATTGGAAAGCCTTCATTAACCGATTTTCTTTGGGACAGGACACATAGTTTATCTTTGTCTAAACAGAATATGTACAAAACGTGTAGTACTTTTGCACTTCAGTATTCTTTATTAAAATTATGGACGAGTTTAGGGATTAAGCCAGAATTCGTTGTTGGTTACGGCATTGGTGAATTTGTGGCAGCTATTGCAGCTGAAATCTTAAATCTGAAAGACGCTTCAATTCTACTTTTGGAAAGATTAATTGAGATTCCAATGCCTTATTATCGAAGGAAGTGGAATTTGAATAATATTAAATTTAAGAAACCAAACTGTGGATTTATATCAGGTAGCACAGGAATAGGAGTAAAGAAGAAAGAAATGAATGCTGATTATTGGATACGACCCTCAGAGGAAAGGGCCAAGTTTTCAAAAGTGGCAAAAATTCTTTCCGAGAATAAATGCAACATTTTCGTCGAAATCGGTGTTCACCCTACTTTGTTATCTTTGGGGAAGAAGTTGTCTGCATTTCCAGACAATGTCCTTCTTCTTCCGTCAATTAGACAGGATGAAATATACTGGAAAACATTTCTTAATAGCTTGGGAGTTTTGTTTACGAATCACATTGATATCGAATGGAAGTCACTTGATGAATCAATGTGTAGAAGAAAAGTGGAGTTGCCATTCTACCCTTTCGAAAGAAGCAAATTTTGGGTGAACATTGATTCTGAATCGTGCAGAGCAGTTTTGCATCCACTCTTGGGCAAAAGTGTCATCTTGGCCAGTAAAAACATAGTAGTATACGAACATACGTGGAATTTGAAAGATCTTTCGTATTTGGGGGACCACCAAGTGGCAAATACAATAGTTTTTCCAGGGGCGGGATTTTTAGAAGTAATTTTGGCAGCTGGGGTTAATTGTTTCTCAAACGGAAACAAAGGTTCAAATGCAGCATTACAAGTAAAAGATTTCGTCATAGAATCTCCTTTTGAGTTGGAAGAAAACAAAAACCACAAAATTCAAGTAGTTTGTACTACTTTAGAAACAGGATCAAAGGAATTGTTGGTTCGAATTTACGTGTACCAAAAGTTAAATGGCTACAACAATGAGAAAGGCTGGAAACAGTTTTCCAGTGGAATAGTCCGTTTGGTTGAAGATAATTCGAAAGACGGTGAAGATGGTGGTATTCCAATTATTCAATCTCGCTGTCAAACAGAAAAAAGTGGCCATGAATTTTATAAACTCGCCCCTCAAATCGGTATTGTTTTCGGGGAAACATTTCAGAGTGTTGAAACAGTTTGGGAAGGAAACAATGAAATTTTGGGGAAAGTAAAATTGCCTTCGAAAGCTGGCAGTGCAGAAAAATATGTTTTTCATCCGATTATTTTAGATGCGATGATCCAGACTTTTGGGTTAAGTATTGCCAGGGACCAAGTAGATTTATATCTACCAGTCGGAATCCAAAATTTTACTATGGTAAATGATATGTTATTGGAAGATTTTTATTTTGCACATGCGAAATGGAGCCCAGGGGCAACAACTGGCACAGTTACGCTATTTAGCCAAAGCAATAGAGTACTTGCTGTCATGACAGAAGTAAGACTTCTGCGAACTTCTGTCGGAGCTTTTCTCAATGTTATTAACTCTCAGAAAAATAAGTTGCCTGGAATGTATCAAGAAGTCTGGAGAGTGCGGGACGGTCCTGCGCAATCACGGGTCGAGTTAAAAGAACTTGTGGATTCAAGCAAACTAAAACGGAGTTTAGTTGACAAAAACGTAAATGCAACAAATTCTGTATACGTTTCAAAAGACTTACGCGAAATTATTAGTTTGGCAATAATGGAAGTTTTCCAAAAAAACGGTTTTCACCCTCAGATTGGGAAATTCTATAATTGTCGCGCTATTATGCAAAATAATCTCATGTGTCCGCTTTACATCATGTATTTTTGTAGACTGTTTGAAATTTTGAGTGAAGATGGATATTTTGTCCCAATAGTCAGTGAGTATGATTTTGGAATTTCTGAAGAATGGGAAATGGTTAAGCCTTTCCTTGAGTACAACCTTTTAGAGAAGAATATGCTTAAAATCATATCTAGAAGCCAAAAAGATGTTCGAGGTTTGATGGACTTAGTTTGGAAATACAAAGAAATAATATGGAATGTTCTACAAGGCAAAGAGGATGTTGTCAAGTCGTTTGTAGATTCGAAAAAATTGAATTCCATGAGTTTGTATGGCAATAATGAAAATACAGTGTCGTACACATATATGAGTGATTTTATCGTATCATCATTGTCCTTGAAAGAGCAGCAACCTGGAGTAGTAGTTAGAATACTCGAAATCGGTGGGGGTAATTCAATGGTATCCAAAAATATTATTGGGGCTTTGCAAAAGCCAGCCATTTCCTTTCGTTACACCCTCACTGATATTTCTTCTGATACTGTTGAGAAAAGTAAAAAACTTTTCCCAGATACATCGGGAATAGAATGCAGGGTTTTAGATATTGAGAAAGATCCTTTCTTGCAAGGCTTTTGTCCTTTTTATTACGATGTGGTTGTCTGCGCAAATGTTTTGCATTCGACGGAGAGATTGAAAATTGCAGTAAGAAATGTGCGCTCACTTTTGGTTCCCAATGGTTTATTTCTAATGCAGGAAATGGTACAGCCTTCGAGATATACAGATTTCATGTCACTTATTTCAGATAATTATTGGAGATTTAAGGACTACGAGATTCGAAAGCACCCAATTATTCCTAAAAATGATTGGGACGCAATTTTCAGGACAAATGGATTTTCCCATTCAACACTGCTCTCTGACACATCAGAGGTTCAATCTGTGTTATTTACGCAAGCTTTGAAAATTGAAAATTGTGTAGACGATTATGATAACTTCTTTGAATGTCAAAAGCCAACCTGGATTCTTTTTTCAGACGATACCCAATTAGATTTACATTTGTGTGACAAATTTACCGCATTCGGTAGAAACGTTTTGCAAATTAAAAATACCAAACACAAAGTGTTTACAGAGAAAAATGAAAATGAATTTTACATTTCTTTGGATGATTATACTGAACTCGTCCAAACTTTGGACACTTTGTACAATAACCATAAAATTGTTGGGACTATGTACATTTGTTCTAATTTAGACGAGAATTCGCAAGAGCTTGCTTACCTAGAAATGATGAATTTATGCAAATATATCGCTAGAAGAGGTTTCATTCAAAGTTCTTTTCACGTAGTAACAAGAGGTGCTTACTACACTAATAACCAAACAAAGGTTAATCCGTCTTGTGCACCAATTATGGGTATGTTCAAAAGTTTAAAGAATGAACAGGCTCAACTAGATGGAAAAATTATAGACTTGGACCCTGATCGTTCTGATCCAGTTTCTGAAAGCAATGAAATCTTTTTCGAATTATTTGAAGACGAGGAAACTATTGTAAGCTACCGAAATAGGAAAAGGTTAGTTAGTCGATTCATACCTATGTCCAAGCCTTTGGCCCCTGTAGTTCTTCCTCACGGAAGATACACTGTCGAAATTCCAAAATCTAAAAAATTGAATGACGTTAAGTTATGTGCTGCCAAGAAAACTCCTCTGGGAAAGCAGGATATCGAAGTTGCCGTAAAAGCTTTTGCTCTGAATTTTAGAGATATTTTTGTAATTCTGAAACCTGATATGTACTCGACCATATTTGACGCTGTTGGCACTGATTTCGCTGGGGTTGTTTCCCAAACAGGAAGTTCCGTTACAAAATATAAAGTAGGAGACGAAGTATTTGGTATTTCTCAAGCAAGCAGTGCTGCAAGTCACGTGATTGTAAATTCAAACATGGTCCTTCGAAAGCCAAAATCGTTTACTTTTGCGGATGCGTCGACAATTCCTACTGTTTTTCTGACAGCTTACCATTGTATGACTTCAATTGCAAATTTGAAAAGAGGGGACACCATTCTAATTCACGTTGCTTCTGGTGGAGTTGGTCTGGTTGCAATCCAAATCGCTAAGCACATTGGTGCAAAAATAATTGCTACTGCTGGCAGTCACAGAAAAAGGGCGTACCTAAAATCGCTTGGCCTGGATAATGTATTCCATTCTCGAGATTTGACGTACGCCTCTGAAATTGAAAGAGTAACAGAAAACAAAGGTGTTGATGTGGTCCTTAACTCACTAACTGGTGTAGGCTTCAAAGAGGCAACTCTTAAAATTTGCGCTAAAGGCGCTCGCTTTGTTGAAATAGGAAAAGTCAATATTTGGCAACCAGAAGATGTTAGAAAGCTTCGACCAGATGTTCTTTACACAATTGCCGATCTTGAAAAAGTAAGTGAGCAAGAAATGACACATTTAATGTCAGCTATGCAAAAGGTTTTCGATAATCCGCATGGAAAAACATTCACCCCGTTACCTTATTCTCGGTATGAAATGGAAAACATTCGGGACGCTCTTAACTACTTTTTGAAAGCTCAACACATAGGTAAAATTGTTGTTGCTGCACCTGAATTTAGTAGCAGTGGAAATTCTAATTTTTCAAGGGACATGATATTCAATGACAACGCTTCATACCTAATTACAGGAGGCTTAGGAGGCATTGGTTTAGAAGTAGCCAAATGGATGTCAGACTGTGGAGCCAAAAATATCATACTTGTAGGACGATCCTTGCCTAATGAAAAAAGTGTTAAGGCTATAAATAACATTAAAGCAAAGGGATGTCAAATAATATCCCTACAAGTAGATATCGGTATTTTTGAGCAGTGCAAAATTATGTTTGAGAAAATTAAGCATAACTGCCATCTTCCTCCTTTGCGCGGAATAATTCATTCTGCAGTTGCCCTTTCTGACGGCGTTTTTACCAACCAGACCTGGGCAAAATACGAAAGCGTTTTCAATGCCAAAATTAAAGGAACTTGGAATTTGCACCAATTAACAAAATCCATGCAATTAGAGCATTTTGTTTTGTTTTCCTCTGTAGCCTCTATTTTTGGTCCTATGGGACAGAGCAATTACGCTAGCTCGAATGCGTTTTTAGACTCTTTTGCGCATTATCGACATTCAATTGGATTGGCAGCACAAGTGATAAATTGGGGTGCTTGGTCGGAAGTTGGTTCGGCGACAAATACAGCCTATGGGAAAGAAGGAAGTATGGGAATAAAACCTTTTACTCCTAACCAAGGAATTGCAGCATTAAAATTTGTAATGACGCGTCCTCATTTCACGCAACTTTCAATAATTCAATTAGATATTGACGAATTTAAGCTAAACTTTGCCCAGAAAGGCAACTTTTTATCGGAATTAGTCAATGAAAAGGAAAGTACCCCTACTCATAATACAGTCATTCAAAGTGACACTTTTTGGATGGAAATTAAACATCTCTCCATTGAAGAGAGATTCAAAAATATAAAGTTGCGACTGGAGGCAATAATTCGAGTTACACTGAAATTGCCCAAGAGCGAACCTTTGGACGAACACCAAACATTTTCGGATATGGGGTTAGACTCACTGATGGCAGTAGAAATGAGAAACAAACTTCAAAATATTTTTGGCAAGAAAATTACCTTGAATGCAAATTCCCTATTTGAATATCAAACGATTAATGCCTTAAGTAAGCATTTAGCAGAACTGACCTTATCAGTAAAATCTTCAGAGAGAAGTTCCAACAAAGTAAATACTGACATGGGCGCAGTCTACGAACTAGTGAAGAGTGACTCCGTATTACCTGAAGACATTCAAAAAGTGGGAGAAATTATCCCGCTTCCTCAGGCCAGGAGTGCATTAGTAACAGGATCAACAGGTCGCCTTGGTCCTTATATTCTAAGAGATCTTCAGCAAAATACCAATCTGAAAATATTTTGTTTAATTAAAGCAAAAAGTGTAAAGTACGCCCAAAAGAAGTTAAAAGCGAACATTTTAAAATTCAAATTGCATAAGGAAATCGATATCGATAAAATTTGTATTGTGGTTGGTAATATTACTTCAAATCAGTTGGGACTATCAGACGAGGAGTATGGCACTCTTGCTGAAAGTGTTGATTGCATTTTTCATTTAGCAGCAAAAGCCAATCACGTGGGCGAATATGCAGTGAATAAGGCAAATACAGATATACGATCTGTCAACGTATTGGGAACTTTGCATGTTCTTCGATTTGCCTCCCATGTGAAAACAAAGAGTGTAGTTTTTCCATCTACGTTTGCAGCAGTCAATAGATTGACAGATGACGGGTTTGCTTCAGAGGAATTTCCCACAGATGATAATTATGGTGATGGGATTTCCATGGGATATCTTCTTTCAAAATTTGTGTGCGAAAAATTGATGAAAGAAGCCAACAGTAGAGGAATACCTTGCGTAGTAATTAGATACCCAACACTCATAGGAGATAGCCAAACAGGAGTGTTCACCATAGACACAGATTCTTTTCTGAACTTTATATTTCTGTCTTGCCGTTTGGGAATTGCCCCTGATATCCTTGGAGCCTGGTACTGTCTTCCAGTAGACGTCGCCTCAAAATTGACAGTAGATTTAGCGTTTAGTGATTACGAAGGACAGCCCATTTTCAATTTATTTCAACCTGTTGGCGTTTCTTCCAAGGATTTCGTTATTTTCGGTGAGAAAACAGGAGTAAAAGTTGAGGTGGTTAAGGAAAACGTCTTTTCAGAAAGGCTACAAAGGGAAAGTAAAACTATTAGTTGGTTATCCATGTTTGCGGATGCGTATGAATCTAATTTTATATCTGCAATTTCTGGATCCAATCTAATGACCGACCTTTCCATAAATAAGGGCAAAAGCGTTTATTGCATTAGTGACAAGTTGCAAAAAATTATACCAAACATAGTCGACAGAATTCCAAATATTGCCGATATAATGCAAGTCTATGTTGACTTTGCTAAAAGTTCCAAACTTTTTGAAAAATTAGGAATTGGAGTTACTGACCATTAGGATGCATATTATTAAAAACATATTTCGTAATTTGAAATAGTATAGAAGTGAAGTCGTGTTGTAGGTTTGTAAGGAAAGCTATAGGTAGTATTCTTCAGTTGGTATTATTAAAAATATATGTTCTGTTTGAGTACTAAGGTATTGTTAATACAAGTAGAATTCTAGCGTCTAAAGGTTAACATTTTGAAAACTTTTTTATTTAACTGCGTAAAATAAACCGACATCCATCCATTTTGTATACTTTATAATATCTTGTGTCCTGCTGAAAAAGACAGTTATGGTTGTCTAACGCTTGAAAAAGTTTTTCAAAGTGTTAACCTAGGTACTGAAATTCTACTTTTATTAAAGATTTCCGAAATTAGGTGTCTAAATTGCTATTCAGATGTATTGTCAGTTAATATTATATAATTCCTTACCTATATAACCTGTTTTGTATTATGTATGTTTTATAATATTGTATTTGTAAAAATTGAAGTTGAAAAATAAACTAATGATATATTGTAATCAAAATCAAAATTCAAAAACGTAAGTGAAAGTGAAAAACTCGAAGGAAATGGAGGAAGGAAGGAACCCTTCATTTAAATTTTGGGATAATTTTCGTCCAAGCTGATGTCTTGTTCAAAGTTTCTCCATAACTTATGACTTTCCACGATCGTAGTACGTAATACTATGTTTTTAAAGAGGAAGTAGAACAAACTTAAGATACAGTTGAATAATACATTAAACTTTACTACGTCGAATAAGGTTGTGAATAAACTTTCAATATTCAATCAGTTTTGTTCACAAACTTGCGTAATGCAAGGTGACGGTGAAGGTATGTTATAACTTATAACGTAGTCTTAAGACTTTAAAGTAGTAAAACTAAGTGCTGAGTATTGAGTTATTTTCGACAATCAATATAACATTGTTTGCGCCTATTATATAAATTATGCTGGTATGATCTGATTCTGTCTTAACTGGTGTGTCAAAAGATGTAAAGGAAAACAAAAGATTCTGACATACACATTAGCATAAGCAATTTTTTTCTTCTTGAAGTCAATGGAAGTCAATCACCTACCGTCTACGTACTACGAATTCTTTTACTGTATTGTTGTTTTGAATTTTTGATGGTAAACTAAATAATAATATTACCTTTAGTAATCATGTAGTACTATGTGGTTCGGTTTTATTGCAAGCAATGAAATATTATATTGCATTTTGTATACCAAATGACTAACGTCTTGTATTCGTACATATCAAATAATTTATAAGCTCGTATGTAAAACAAAACAATTGTAAACGTAATTCAAAGAAAAGTCAAGTAATGTCAAAATATTTTGTACATTGCATTTTGGAAGTTATTAACCAATTAGCTAAAAATAACACTGTATAAAGAGCCAATGTTACCTAATTCTCCATGCAAATGAAAGTGTGAGGCATGGTTCTTTGTAGTCGCATTATTACTTCTTTTTATTCGTTCATGGCTAAAAAATAAATATTTAAATTACATTTTGCTGAGCTATTATTTGTACAATACTACTTATGAGGAATGAGCAGCATACCTATAGTTTGTGTAAAAAGCATTTTTTACGTTTTTCTGATAATACTAAACTAAGACATTTAGAATTTGCTCGTCTGTTGGGATGTACTTGTTCTAGGGTCATAAGCAACGCATTACACACGACAACCAATGAATATAGAAGATTGAAGTGGAGAATGATGGTTAGGGAAGTATTTACTATGCACAATTGTAGGCAGAATAAATGAGAATGAGACAGGCGATGTAAATGTATTTTATGAGCATCGATTGTGAGTGAGAGTGATTTGCAATTCTAATTGTCAGCTCGAGCAGATTGTTTTCCATTTCTTCCTCTTCTATTAAATATTAATTTTGATTTAGAAATATTCTCAATAGTACAGTAGTTGCGTATATAAAAATGGTAAATGGTTACATTATCGCAGCATAAGCATTGGAAAGATATAAAACATGCTTCCACATCTGTGTCCGGTTAGATTGCTTTATGCAGTGTAGTCTGCAACAGTTATAATATACACTTTTACCACCAAAAGTTTTGTGACTTTGTTCCTTACTGAAAAATATACAATATTTGCATACAAATACCTAGCCATTTACCTATCAAATATCCGCTTTATGGACGCAGACAAAGGGAATTAAAACGTTTCATTTGATACATCAATTCATTGGTAAAATGGTTAATATTTCATTCTATGTGGTCGTTTGTTAATATTGGTCATATTTGGAATGATTAGACACTGTGTTATTACTTTTAGCTAGCTAATACGCGGATAATTGATACTTGGTTAACTCATTAACAAATCTGTTCTTTTGTCTTATAGATGAAGGCATACTTCAACTCAACATTAATTTTTGTGCATTCGAACTGACATTTTGTCAAGAAGAGTACTTTTCGTGAAAAGGAAGAAAATAAGTCATACCATATAGGCTACCACCTGTAAATAAATGCTTCACTCTTTAATCATAATCTGCATCTCAACCACACGGAATCTATTGAACGTTTTGAGCCTACTATAGATGTGGTACTTTTCTTGTTAATCTCTATCCGTGTTTTGTGAACAGTGGAAATAGAACCGAAAGTGGAATGGAGATGGAATGGTGAATTTGAAAGATGCATCATAACAGCTACTTCTCCCCCAAGCATTTCTTCACAACATTATTATTACAGTTAGCTGTAGTTGAATGCATTTGAACCAGATTCTGGTTGTTACTATTACGGTTGACCAATAGTACTACACAAAGACTATATACAAATATCAAAATGACATTCGGACCTCTGCATAGTAGTCCTAGAAGATTGGGCAGAAGTTTTGCTGCTACTCTAGCATTGGGATTATTATTCGGATTTGCATTCGCTTATGTCATTCTTAATATTAACGTTCCTAATTTTCCACAGCAGGCAGCTGTAAATTTCTTCCAGCAGCAAGGCCAAAGGTTGGCACAACATTTTTTGTTAATATTTTTTTGGATATTGTATTCACCCTTTGTTTCCCTAGGGCATTCATTTTGTTTTCCTTAAATGAAAATGCAGTTTTCCATATTCGGAAAAGTAAGGTCATATTTTCATCACTTGTTGGGTGTCCTACCATGACTGCATGAACATGCATTATTCTTGTGGGGAACTTTGGCATGCAGAAATAAGGATTATTTGGAAATAAGGATTGTGTTACTCATTTGGAAATAATTACATGAAATGCACCGAAAGAGGAGTGATATTAAATTATAAAGGACACAACTGCACTTCAGTGAAACGTAGAGCACTACAAAAAAACCAATCCCATTTGTTTATTAACCTATGTAATTTTTGTTGGGTTGAGCATATAATTTGATAATATTATATGAGAATAATGGTACTGATGAGTAGTTGTAATATAGATTTTATTGATTGGGTTGAATGAATTGGGCAGATCTCGAACTACAGAAAGAGATCCAAATCACATTCAACAATTGGATGATCATGGACATGGACACGATCATGGAGAGAGCGATCCACATTCTCATGGATCATTAGACGAGGCTAGTGGTCCGGAAGAAATTGTATCCTTTCATTCTCCTGATGAAGATATGCACAAAGGCACAGATGAGGAAGCTAAGAAACTAGCAAAAGAAGTTCGAGTCTTATGCTGGATTATGACAAATCCAGAAAATCATCAGAAGAAAGCTATTCACATTAAACACACTTGGGGGAACCGATGCAATAAACTCATCTTTTTCAGCTCAGAAGATGGTATGCTATCCTTTAAATATTATTTAGGAATACTCATTGTATAGCACATGAACTTGTCTGGTGATGCAAATTAAGCTAATGTGATGAAATAATTATTTGTTTCTCAAGATTCTAAATTGCCCGCAATTGCTCTTAAAAATGTTAAAGAAGGACGAAATTATTTGTGGACAAAAACAAAAGAGGCTTTTAAGCTAATATACGAGGAATATATTGACGAGGCGGACTTTTTTATGAAGGCTGATGACGACACTTACGTACGCATGTTTGATTTTACGATTGCATAAAGTATATCATATTTAGAAATCTTTTTTACAAGAATTACTTTACTGACTTGCTAACTTTTTGCAATCTTTAGGTGATTGTCGAAAATTTACGCTTTATGCTCAAAGACTACGATCCAAACTACCCAATTTACTTCGGCTGTAAATTCAAGCCGTTTGTTACCCAAGGTTTCATGAGCAGTGGTGCAGGTAAATCTTAGTACTATAGACCACACCACCCCTAACCACCCTAAGACCTAGATTTTGCGTTTCTAACATATAACTTCAATTTTTAAAATTATTATTATAGGCTACGTACTTAGTAAAGGTGCTTTGAAGGCTTTTGTAGAGCAAGGACTTCAAGATTCAAAGAAATGTAGAAAAGAGCATGATGGGGACGAGGATGTTGAAATGGGTACATAAATAATTCTCTCAATCTCTAATTTTAATCTACGAGCTCTACGTTTATATAGCTCATTTTATGCGTTGCAGGAAAATGCATGGAAAATGTTGGAGTTGAAGCAGGAGACACCAGAGATAACTTAGGAAGGTATAGATTTATGCCATTCCTTCCAGAGCATCATCTTATACCTGGACATGTTGACAAAGATTTCTGGTATTGGAAGTATATCTATTACCCGCAAAGCCAGGTCAGTAAGATTTTCAATGCGTTTTGCAACAGGGACTTCATAGGTACAGGGCAGGGCATAAAGTTTAAACATGCATTTGTTCAAATAGGGCTTGGATTGTTGCTCTGATACTGCCATATCATTCCATTACGTATCTCCCAATCAGATGTATGTTCTTGACTACCTTATTTACCACTTACGGCCTTATGGAATAAATCCACATATTCATGGAAACTCGAATAAACCCCCGCCAGTGGAAGTCATTTTCACAACTTCTGATCTTCCTATTATGGACGACTCTGTCAATTCAAATCAAACTGCTGAAGAACCAGAGCAGCCAACAACTAGTCAATATTCGGTCACCAGTAAAGAAATTACAATTAATTCTTCGTTAAATGTAGCACCAACTGAAGTAGATTTATCTGATACTATAATCTCAGAAGTCCTTTATTAGGCAATCTGCAAGTAATGTTTCATAACACAAAAAGTAGGCAGTTATACAAAGCAATAAACAATAGTGTGATACTGTATTTTCTAGTTGTTATTGTCTGACAATTGTAATTCAACTTCCATTGTTATGTGATTCTTTGTGATGAGATGGGATTTGCGTCATCATCAGGAGCAATTACAGGGGTTTCGACAATTCAGTATTGATACCTAGTTTGTATTAATTCTTGAAACGTTGTGCAGCAGTGCTACTCTCTAGTGTAGCGGTTTTAAATAATTATGATTTTATTTTTTATATTTTCTAGTCTTATTTGTAGTACATAAGTTCAAGTGAATCAGATACAATTATTGCTATGCTGACTGTTCAAGCCTTTGATGTAGCAGCTTGACTGACTATATACGTTAGTATTATGTAGTTTACATCAGATTACGAGCATAAGGTATGTATCATTCGTCGATATATATGATAGTTAATGTATGCTAAAAACAGTATAGTAAACATGTCAGAGTCGAGTCAGCTGCATAGTGGTATTAGTAGTAGTATGTATCAAACGTTAGAATGCTTCGTTGATGTGATATATAGAATGCACGAGTGTATTGTATGTACATAGATTCAACATAGAGCTTCGTTGTGCATTTCATTATTTATACAGGTTCACATTATTCAGTTCTTATTCTTATTTCCTATGTAAAACTTACTTTATCCTTGTAAGGCATTTAATATCTGAAGTTTATTTATGAATTTTCTCAGTTCTTTCACTTACAGGGGTATAGTTCAACATTTTAGAAGAAACTTAGGGCGGATAATTTTTCTGGAGGAACAAATATATTCATGTTTTATATTGTACCTATAAATATGCTTTTTGGTAGATTGATATAAAATTATACTGTGCTTCTCTAAGAGTAATCGCTCCGCTTAAAATTCGCCAGTTATTCAAAACTGCACTGATAAGCGTAAATGTTTTAATTCACTTACAAATGGCTTTGGACAGTCTTATGTCCAACCACCGATGGAAGTGATGATACTGAAAAGTCCTCCACTTCCACGCACATTTTTTGCTACATTTTTAAGATCACTGTTTTGTTAGTATGTTTTATATCCTTTTATTTGTAAAAATTGCAGTTGAAAAATAAACTAACCAATAAAATGGCATAATAGATAACTTAATAGCTTTAAATAAGTGATTTTGTCGCAAAAGCTTTATTTACGGTTTGTATAAAGTCATAGAGTATTTGCAATGCATTTTAAAACATAAAAGATACAGACATATTGACTAAAATAGTAGCTTTCACTATGAAAATCAATCGTTGATTATTTATAAGATTAGATTACTTAAGAAAGCGCCACAATTTCACGTATTATATTGTTGATAACCATTAAGATCATATAATGTATATTTGGAGTACATCTGCAGCATTATTAATATGCTAAATTCACGATAATATTGTCTCAGAAGCTTAGTATACCTGTATAAATTACAAGCGTGCAGCAATGTCTTCGAAGATGTTTCTATTGAAGTGAGCAAAAACTTTGGTGTGCCAAACTGCGTTAACAAGTTTTCCATTATCAGTTTCGTCAAGCTCCAATTTGGTGGTTAGGATGGGAGTTAAACGAGCATAGAAGCACCGGGCAGTTGTTGCCAATGTCACCATGTTCTGTATCTTTTCACCATCCGTCTTGCCCACCTAAAACACCAATAATTTTTACACAAGTAATTATCTTGATTTTTAAAATGTACCAATGATTTATTTTAATTACCAGATTAGTCAACATTCGTACTAATTTCGCCACTTCACCACTTAATGCCATACGAACGGATCCTAAGAGAGAGCCGTCGATATTAAGAGAAACCTGCTCTCCGCTATCATACCAGCCAGTTCCAAGGGAGACCACAGTCGCATTTTCTAAACTGTCGAAAAGCTGTTGAAAAACAGTCAACAATATGACTTCACATAATAAATTACATCAACTTAGGTATAATGTGAAAATAGCTCATATTTAAGCAGTAAAAAGTTTTCTAAAAAATTTAAATTAGGCTCACCTTGACTTCGGAGCACATTTCTTGAGTGGGATTATTGGCCATAAGTCCACCGTCATAATAAAATTTCTTTGAGCCAGCGGGAAACTGATATGGTTGAAAGAAACTTGGAGCAGCCGACGTCATTCTTGCAACTTCCCAAATAGGAGTGAAACGTGAGCTATCATAGTTTGTGAACAATTGCAATTCCAGGTTATTAACTGTTCCAGTGACCGTTGTAATGACAATTCTGAAAAGAATGTCGGATATTCATACATTCAGTTTGAAAATAATGTAAAAATGAGAGATAATAATATGTGGGCAAGATATTATTAACTGAAAACATTAATTTTAATGATATAGCATGCAGGCCATACTAATGTAATTAATAACCCAGCTTAAGCAAATTGTGGTACTTCTATACTTTCAGTTGAAAACAGTTGCTACACAAGGTTATTTGGATAAATACATAAGTAAGAAAAGTATGAATGGAGTTTTCGCTGCATGCATAATGATGTTAACAAGCTTCAGTTTTTTGTATTGCTTTTAATGATCTTAAATATCGTATGTTGATCTTCGTTTGCTGGCTGCAATCTAGTCCGCTAATAAATACTTCTGTCGTTTATTGTGTATTGAAGTTAAATGCAGCGTGTACTTTATCATTTAATATGACCATAATGACTTTCTTTCGGTGCATTTCATTCATGCTCATAATTTATTTACTTACTTTATTCCTTCAATGTCCTTCATTTGTTTGTCCGGAGGAAAATATTCTTGTAATAGCTTTTCAAAATTTAATGAATCGTAGGGTTTACGACCAGTGAAAACTTCATCTTTCAGTCTGAAATACAATTTCCTACAGTCTTCCACTAGATGCTTGTTCAAAGCAAGAAATAGCATTATAATTCCTCCAGTGCTCGTTCCACAAAGCCAGTCAAAACTTTCCGCAATAGGTTTTCCAGTCCTCTTCTCAATTTGAGCCAAAAGTTCAAGAAGAATAAGTCCCCGAGTTCCTCCGCCATCCACAGCTAGTAGTCGAACTCCTTTCTCGACTGGATTCGCTGCGTTGATAGTAGTGACGTGACTATGGCTGGGCATAAGTTCTGCCAGAGGATAAAAATTACAATTGTTTGGCTTATGACATCTAAAAACATGTGCTACTTTTCTTTTTTGGAAACACTAACCTTTGGGAATGCCGGCCCATACAAAATCTTCTTCATTAGTTAGTGGAAAAGGATCTGAAACCATTTTCCAAACGTAGTGTACTGCTTGGGAATAGTCTCGAGTCATGAGTTCTGAATCGATGGTCTCTATGTCTCTATCAAGTCTTCGTCTAAAGACGACAGGCCAAAATGCCATTACTGCTTGAATTACATGAAGGTCTTGAGTCTGATATAAAGGACAAAATAAAATTAATAGAAATGCTGCACTTCACGTACATAAATCATATACATTTAATATTAACAAATATATTGTATGTACTTCTCGAATAAAAGTAATAAGATTTTAAGTGCTTACTCGAAGTGCCATCACGAAACAATCTGTACCGTCTTCATCCGTTAAGTCTACATAATCGTGACACAAGCCCTCCACAACTTGCTTCAAGATATCTATTTTTGAAGCACCGGTCTGCAAAGCAGTTCCGTAGTTTTTCAAACTAGTTAGGAATTTACATTTGACGCACTCTTTGCACTGGCAAACTGGTCTAGAAATAGAGTTTAAGTTGGCAGCATCACCATCGACGGCATTATCCACATCCATGTCAGTCACAGGTTCACCTGAAGAACTGATTTCTGCGGCATTTGCAAAGGGATTTGCTCTATGGAGCACATTACTGGCAATTTTAGTAACAAATGCGGCACCCGCAGCCCCAATGGCCGCCACCCCGAAGGAAGCAGCAGGAACCCAATAATTATTATTTGTAGTCTCATTACGGCTTTGACTTCTTAGTCTATTGCTGCCGTTGTTTGAATTAGTACTCATTGTTAAATAAGATCTAGAAATTCATAAAAATAGAAGTTTTCAAATTATTTCACTTCATCACAAACGATATCGTAACAAAAACACAGATGAAATAAAAGAAACATCATTTTGTTTTAAAGATAGAATGTATTGTTTAATACTCAACCCATGACAACTAATCAAGACACTTATAGATGAGATCACCAAAATGCGGAATTTGATGACTCTCGATGTCATGGAAGCCAAGGAGAATAAACCGTTGCCTGGGTGTTGTCTTGCGCTTTACCAGGAGTATCGACTAGAGAATTCCACATGGGGGATTTTGAACTTCTATACGGGACGTTTTTGGAAAAGTCTGTAACTTGGCATTAGTCCAATTGGTCGAGACACTTACCCATACCAAGCTGGTTGTCTTGGTTTCTGAAATTATCTCTGAAATACAGTAGTGCTTAGCATCCCGACTAATGCCAAGTTACAGGCTTTTCCCAAAACGTCCCGTATAGAAGTTCAAAATCCCCCATGTGGAAATCTCTAGTCGATACACCTGGTAATACGTTTACTCGCCTTGATGGAAGCTTTCTCTCATTACTATACTTTTCAACTTTAAAGTTACATTTTCCCATAGGAACCAGCCCCCAATAAAATAACCGCAGAACCGACACCCGTCAAAAACTAATCAGATTACTATCTTTTCATATACTTACCATGGCTTTTGTCTTCATTTCCGGGTTACTTTTACCAGTTCCAGTTCAATGAGAGATTGCAATAATTATAAGTGCTCCCATTCCAAGTATGCATAGTGTGTTGTGAACAAAATACAAAATACTGAAACACTGAAACCCAGTAAAATTATATTTGTATTTTGAAAATCAAATATACTGGAAATTGGAAAGATTAGACGAAGGAGAATCTGCAAAGCAATGAAATGCGAAAGCTAAAGCTACTACTGCAGAACAAAGACTTTCAAGAAGTCCCGCTAATGAAAATTTTGTTGAACAAAGTAAACGACTGTACCGCACTTTGAACATTTTGCATTGTAGATGAAGAACATTCTTTCCGTAGCGCGAATTTTGTAATGCATTTTGTTCACAACACACTATGCATACTTGGAATGGGAGCACTTATAATTATTGCAATCTCTCATTGAACTGGAACTGGTAAAAGTAACCCGGAAATGAAGACAAAAGCCATGGTAAGTATATGAAAAGATAGTAATCCGATTAGTTTTTGACGGGTGTCGGTTCTGCGGTTATTTTATTGGGGGCTGGTTCCTATGGGAAAATGTAACTTTAAAGATGAAGAGTATAGTAGGTAAAAAATGAATAAACTTTATTCAAAATCAAAACCGCAACCTTAATGTAAATTATTCAGGATTTCAAGTAAATAAGGCAAGTCAATGCTTCTTTTGCATTATCATTCTGCTAGGAAATGCTCTTAGGAAAATGTGGTGGCCCTTAAAAGGGCCGTTGGTTCAAAATCAGCAGTAAGAGAGTTATTTGGAGGAAGTGTATTTGGTGACAGCCTTGGTTCCTTCAGACACAGCGTGTTTGGCCAATTCTCCGGGCAAGAGGAGACGAACGGCAGTTTGGATCTCCCGAGAAGTGATGGTGGTTCTCTTGTTGTAGTGGGCCAAACGAGAAGATTCTGCAGCAATTCTTTCGAAAATATCATTGACGAAAGAGTTCATGATGGACATGGCCTTTGAGGAGACTCCGGTGTCCGGGTGAACTTGCTTCAATACTTTGTAAATGTAGATTGCGTAGGATTCCTTCCTCTTGCGCTTCTTCTTCTTGTCACCCTTGGAAATATTCTTCTGGGCCTTCCCAGCCTTCTTCGCTGCCTTTCCGCTAGTCTTTGGGGGCATTGTGACGGTTAGATAGTAGAGTTAGTTGCTTGTGTTCGCTTCAGAGAGTGTAACTCAAGTGATGAAGTGCAAGAGAAGGAAACTGCTTTTATATCAAATGAGTGAGTAAACAACAACTCAGTTGAGTAAGGGGAGGCAAAAACTGGAGGGTGACGACCAGCCAGAGAGCGAGAAAAAAACACGACAGGGGGTCGGCTTTACTCATGCTGCTCCCTTGAGTAAAGTCTGTCCTTTCCTCTCATTCGCTATAATAAAAGTCATTCCTATTGGCTACAATTATCACTTGCTTCCAGCGCTAAATTTCTTGCACTGAAAATGTGCGAATGGATCTTTCTTTTTCGCGTGAATTTTGTGAATATGTGACCTATTGCTGGTTTAATAGCCAAAATAGCTCGTCATTTTTTGAATGACGTTTGTTAAAATTATAACAACAAAATAATTCACCTTACTAAGCTACCATAATGATGCCAAACAAAGTATTCTTTTATTCTGCTCCGCTATCAGCATTTTCTCAATTCAATTTCAACTCTGACTACTCTGCTACTCTGCTCAGTGCATTTCTAACTACAAATGAATGAATAAATATTTGTAGAAATGGAAACTACGCTTGCATGATGCACCCAGTACCAACAAAATAAAAGAAATGCAATCAATGGCCATCGAAATGCATTTTATATTATGAAATTATTTGTCATCGTTTCTCAAACAGACGTGACTTGTATACATATGTTTTTGGAATATGAAGGATGATTGCTCTTTGGAAAATGTGGTGGCCCTTAAAAGGGCCGTTGGGTTTCAACAGAATGCGTTCTTGATTGGAAGAGATAAGTTAGGCAGCCTTCTTTTCGGTTTTCTTGGGGAGGAGGACAGCTTGGATGTTGGGGAGGACTCCTCCTTGGGCAATGGTGACGCCAGACAAGAGTTTGTTCAACTCTTCGTCGTTTCGGATGGCCAACTGCAAGTGCCGGGGAATGATACGAGTCTTCTTGTTGTCACGGGCCGCATTGCCAGCCAACTCGAGAACTTCGGCTGCCAAGTACTCCATGACAGCGGCCAAGTAGACGGGGGCTCCAGCACCAACTCGCTCGGCGTAATTGCCCTTCCTCAACAGACGATGGATACGACCCACCGGGAACTGGAGTCCTGCACGACTGGAACGGGACTTTGCCTTTCCCTTCACCTTTCCTCCCTTACCACGACCAGACATTTTCAGCAGTTATTTTAGTAAGACTGTGGACAGCTTAATGGATTCAATGGAAATGATACTCAGCAACCCTTCACCTTTCCTCCCTTACCACGACCAGACATTTTCAGCAGTTATTTTAATAAGACTGTGGACAGCTTAATGGACTCAATGGAAATGATACTCGGCAACTGGGACGACACGTATTTATACCTTTGGCTGAGTAGTGACGATCTTCTGTGAGTAAAAGTAGGGGGCCGGTGAGTAAAGTTGATGGGTTGTTGTGTTACGGAACTAGCACCTCACACTACTTTGACGTTATCAACCCCTTTACTGTGCGTTGGCAGTTCTTGTGGCCATTGCTACTATGGATGTGTTTTCTGATTGGCACAGTTTTGATAGATTTGTCAGTTGGGAGCAATTCCATTGAGTGATTTAAGTTCGCGGCAAATAATGCTTGAAAAAATGTGAATTAACCTACTGTTAACTCGCTAGTCATAGGAACTAAATTGACCGAAACCCAAGCGCCGTCTTTCCTCTGATTGGCTGAAAATATTTGTAAAATATGCTGTTTTATTGGCTCCAAGACTACCGGCGGCCATCTTTTTTTCTTTATCAAAAAAGTAGGTGACTCAATTCTGAAAAGCGGAGTCACATTCTCAACAATTTTCGTTGTCCTGTCATTACTACTGTACATTCTTCGTACATAATAAGCATTGTTCTGTAAAGATAACAATAACGTGCAGCAATATTAAAATTCCGTTGAATTCAACACAGAAGGGCATGAAATGACTGAAAGATGAAATATTTCATGAAATGAAGTAAGGCTTTATTGTACTCCAATTAAACACTATAGTATATGAGTTTTCACAAGATTTTCCTAATTTCGTTAAGAAATAAAAAAAATGAAGGTGATACTGTTGGTTGTGGTATTGGTCGTTCAAACCAAAACGTTTTAGCTTTGTTATTAAGTATTCAACATGAATGTTGTCTTTAAATGTTCAGTGTGGTATCAGTATAAGTACTTCATATTTGTTGTATCATTAAGTACATTTCTGTGTTTGTTCGTATTATTTTCTAATGCTCAATCATCATTCACTATCTGTACAGTATATATACTATGTATAGTGTTTAATTGGAGTACAATAAAGCCTTACTTCATTTCATGAAATATTTCATCTTTCAGTCATTTCATGCCCTTCTGTGTTGAATTCAACGGAATTTTAATATTGCTGCACGTTATTGTTATCTTTACAGAACAATGCTTATTATGTACGAAGAATGTACAGTAGTAATGACAGGACAACGAAAATTGTTGAGAATGTGACTCCGCTTTTCAGAATTGAGTCACCTACTTTTTTGATAAAGAAAAAAAGATGGCCGCCGGTAGTCTTGGAGCCAATAAAACAGCATATTTTACAAATATTTTCAGCCAATCAGAGGAAAGACGGCGCTTGGGTTTCGGTCAATTTAGTTCCTATGACTAGCGAGTTAACAGTATGCTCCTAAATGACAAATCTCTCAAATTCAGAAAATGTTTCCATAACAGCAAAAGCCTTGAAAACCAGGAATCCTATACTATATGTCACAAAGGTAGACGCCTTGAAGCCGTTTATAATTGGGTTGATTGGCTGGATTGCCTATGCCCCTCCTCCTGTTGCTAAGAATTCAACTCTGCAGCAACAATTGACTTGAGTTGAGTTAACAATCAGAGTTGAGCTGCCTTGGATGTTGTACTACAATTCAGGCTTCCCTTCCTTCCTTCTCTATCTCTTTGGGTACACTACAATACCAATCCGGTGTGCTTTCCAGTCAGCTGTATCAGTGATCCCTTGACAGTGGCAGTTTTAAGAGAGCACTGACGCATGTAACTGGAAATATGAACTGGAACTAAAATATGGAAATATGAAATGTAACCGGGAAGAGAGCACTGATAGAACTGACTGGAGGGTCCCGGGAAGAGAGCACTGATAGAGCTGACTGGAGGACATCGGGAAGAGAGCACTGATAGAGCTGACTGGAGGACATCGGGAAGAGAGCACTGATAGAGCTGACTGGAGGACATCGGGAAGAGAGCACTGATAGAGCTGACTGGATGGAGGGCACCGGAAAGAGAGCACTACTAATAGAGCTGACTGGAGGGCACCGGGAACGAAATAGCGGACACTTAGCTACGACATACCCAACAATTAGCTACGATATACCCGACAATTAGCTACGATATACCCGACAATTAGCTACAATATACCCGACAATTAGCTACGACATACCCGACAACTAGCCACACCGTACTCAACAATTAGCTACACCGTACCGACACTTAGCTACACCGTACCGGCACCTAGCCTACCGTACCCGACACTTAGTCACAACGCACCCGACAACTAGCTTACCGTACCCGACACTTAGTTACACCGTACCGACACCTAACCTACCGTACCCGACACTTAGTCACAACGCACCCGACACTTAGCCTACCGTACCTGACATTTAGGTACAACGCACCGGACACTTAGCCTACCGTACCTGACATTTAGGAACAACGCACCGGACACTTAGCAAAATCGTCCCCATAGATGGAGTAGATGGAGTCAGATGGAGTCAGATGGAGACAGATGGAGTCAGATGGAGACAGATGGAGTCAGATGGAGTACATGGAGTCAGATGGAGTACATGGAGTCAGATGGAGTCAGATGGAGACAGATGGAGTCAGATGGAGACAGATGGAGTCAGATGGAGACAGATGGAGTCAGATGGAGACAGATGGAGTCAGATGGAGACAAATGGAGTCAGATGGAGTCAGATGGAGTCAGATGGAGACAGATGGAGTCAGATGGAGTCAAATGGAGACAGATGGAGTCGGATGGAGACAGATGGAGTACATGGAGTCAGATGGAGACAGATGGAGTCAGATGGAGACAGATGGAGTCAGATGGAGACAGATGGAGTCAGATGGAGACAGATGGAGTCAAATGGAGTCAAATGGAGACAGATGGAGTCAGATGGAGACAGATGGAGTCAGATGGAGTACATGGAGTCAGATGGAGTACATGGAGTCAGATGGAGTACATGGAGTCAGATGGAGTACATGGAGTCAGATGGAGACAGATGGAGTCAGATGGAGACAGATGGAGTCAGATGGAGACAGATGGAGTCAGATGGAGACAGATGGAGTCAGATGGAGACAGATGGAGTCAGATGGAGACAGATGGAGTGAGATGGAGTCAGATGGAGACAGATGGAGTCAGATGGAGACAGATGGAGTCAGATGGAGACAGATGGAGTCAGATGGAGACAGATGGAGTCAGATGGAGACAGATGGAGTCAGATGGAGACAGATGGAGTCAGATGGAGACAGATGGAGTCAGATGGAGACAGATGGAGTCAGATGGAGACAGATGGAGTCAGATGGAGACAGATGGAGTCAGATGGAGACAGATGGAGTCAGATGGAGACAGATGGAGTCAGATGGAGACAGATGGAGTCAGATGGAGACAGATGGAGTCAGATGGAGACAGATGGAGTCAGATGGAGACAGATGGAGTCAGATGGAGACAGATGGAGTCAGATGGAGACAGATGGAGTCAGATGGAGACAGATGGAGTCAGATGGAGACAGATGGAGACAGATGGAGTCAGATGGAGACAGATGGAGTCAGATGGAGACAGATGGAGTCAGATGGAGACAGATGGAGTCAGATGGAGACAGATGGAGTCAGATGGAGACAGATGGAGTCAGATGGAGACAGATGGAGTCAGATGGAGACAGATGGAGTCAGATGGAGACAGATGGAGTCAGATGGA
Organism: Yoshiicerus persimilis; assembly: GCA_020352615.2. Classification (NCBI taxonomy): domain Eukaryota; kingdom Metazoa; phylum Arthropoda; class Collembola; order Entomobryomorpha; family Tomoceridae; genus Yoshiicerus; species Yoshiicerus persimilis. The sequence goes on from CM036940.2 coordinate 50,310,809, forward strand.
GACAGATGGAGTCAGATGGAGACAGATGGAGTCAGATGGAGTCAGATGGAGACAGATGGAGTCAGATGGAGACAGATGGAGTCAGATGGAGTACATGGAGTCAGATGGAGTACATGGAGTCAGATGGAGTACATGGAGTCAGATGGAGTACATGGAGTCAGATGGAGTACATGGAGTCAGATGGAGTACATGGAGTCAGATGGAGTACATGGAGTCAGATGGAGTACATGGAGTCAGATGGAGTAGATGGAATCAAATGGAATATCTAAATGCTTAAGCACCAGTTCAAATTCTGTGCTGCTTTGCAATTGATTCCTTAAGTTGGACTAATTAGGAAACGAATGTGTTGTTTGACTCCCAGATCTATCCAAACAATTTATGATTACTAAATGGAATTTTTTCAATTATTTCAATTATTCTGATCACTAATTATGGTTTTTCTAACTTTTTCGGACGCTTAATTTACTGTTGCTTTCCCGTTCGTAGAACGGGCAATTTACTAGTACTCTCAATAACAAAGGTCACTCGCGCGGTTTCTAGCGAACCAATAGGGAGTAGGTTTATTATAGCCAATGGGAGGATTGCATATAGTGTAAAGTGAAGCGTTACTCGACTAGAGTCTGAAAGGAGCCAATGAGCGAGAGGTTTATTATAGCCAATGGGAAGATTGCGTATTGTGAAAAGTTACTCAGCAACCTTGTGGAGTTTGGTATAAATACGAGTGGTTTTCCTGCTTGGTTGATTAGAAGACGTCAAACCTTGTTCGAGTAATCATCTATCTATTTCAAAGTGAAACTCCAATTTTCGGCAACCACTAGCAATGGCCCGTACCAAGCAGACCGCTCGTAAGTCGACAGGAGGAAAGGCTCCACGTAAGCAGTTGGCCACCAAGGCTGCCCGTAAGAGTGCCCAGCCACCGGAGGAGTGAAGAAGCCCCATCGTTACAGGCCTGGAACTGTCGCCCTTCGAGAAATCCGTCGTTACCAGAAAAGTACTGAATTGTTGATCCGCAAGTTGCCCTTCCAACGTTTGGTGAGAGAAATCGCCCAGGACTTCAAGACTGACTTGAGGTTCCAGAGCTCCGCCGTCATGGCTCTCCAAGAAGCCTCCGAAGCCTACTTGGTCGGACTCTTTGAAGATACCAACTTGTGCGCTATTCATGCCAAGCGTGTCACCATTATGCCAAAGGACATCCAATTGGCCCGTCGTATCCGTGGAGAGAGAGCTTAAGTTTCCGGTCACCGTCTTTATAAACCAACGGCCCTTTTAAGGGCCACCACTCTTTCCTAAGAGCAATTTATGGATGACCAATGTCGCTTTATTGTGCAGTTGAACTCTGTTGCTTCTACAGATGGACTATCTATATAACCTTTTTGGTCGTTGGATTTTGAGTAGCAAATATGGTAATTAATGAAATAATGAATGACACATTAATTACAGCATTTCAACATTTCCTTTATTTACTGCTTTTATAAGAGATTGTATGCCTACTGGAAGATAAACTTTGCCAAAATGCCCTTGATTAATGTTAATGACAAGATGACAAAATAATGAGTTTATAGTTAATGGAATCAATAACTGACAAACTGACAACGCAAGCTAATGTACGTTATAGGTTGATGCTTCATTCAACTTCTTCAACAATAATTACTACATGGGTTTTTCAAGTCATAGAATGAGTTCGTCAAATCTCGAATAGGCTATCTAATATTAATGAGTAATGTAATGTGACACATTTTTCAATATTATAGCACTTTAGTCTTTTTCATCGATGAAATGACAATAATTTTTTTAAGTTCACATGGAAAAACTCAACGGAGAGAGAAATTGTAATAATTGACAATACCCATCGACCCATCCCCCATCATGAAGCATTCTCTTAAAATACTGCTTTTTAATTTCAGCTACACGAACGAGATCTAACGAACAACAAATTATACCACAATATGAATGTTGCATATCCTAAATTGTTTGTCTGTACAATTTCAAAAGTGAGGTGCTAGTGGTAGGGTGGTAGGCTAGAGAAATCGAAATGTAAAACGTAAGATGCACGTGAAGTTATCTGGTTCACAAATCAATAAGATACTTTGCTCTTTGGAAAGAATGGTGGTCCTTAAAAGGACCGTTGGTTTCAAATAAAATTTCTGGTTATTTACAAATGGGGCCGTGGTCAGCTGGTTATGAAGGTTTAACCTCCGAATCCGTACAAAGTTCTTCCTTGACGTTTGAGGGCATAGACAACGTCCATGGCAGTGACGGTCTTCCTCTTAGCGTGCTCGGTGTAGGTGACAGCATCTCGAATGACATTTTCAAGGAAAACTTTGAGAACTCCTCGGGTTTCTTCATAGATGAGTCCAGAGATACGCTTCACACCTCCACGGCGGGCCAAACGACGGATAGCGGGTTTTGTGATACCCTGGATGTTATCACGAAGGACTTTCCTGTGACGCTTAGCGCCACCCTTTCCAAGACCCTTTCCTCCCTTGCCACGACCAGTCATCTTCAAAAGTAATGTAGGTAGTAGGACTTTTTACTCTGTGCAGAGAAAAAATGAGATTGATATGGTGCACAAGTTCCTAGATCACGAATATTTATTCCTGACTGAGATGTGGTGCGGACGTTCAAGCGCACATTGTGTCACCCTTTGTTATTCTACCGCCTTCTGTAATTACCAATACCAATGTAGCTTTCAATACTTCATCATATTCATCGCATTTTGCGTTGCCTTCATTGCTATGCATTGTACATGAATTAATTGTATTTCTTCAGGGTATACTATACAATGTTAAAACGTGAACAGTTTATTCATAAGGACAAAATCAATGCTAAAACTAGATAACTACTCCATTTGCTAGAGTATTCTAGTTAAAACTGAAAACTGTTTTCCTTATTTCTACAATACTTTTAATTGTACACAAACTAATAATGTAATAAGTATTGAATGAAGTGTAATATGTGGCGTGGCTATTACACTGCAAAATTATGTCTATTCCTACAAGTGATTGTAAACTTCCCAAAGTTTCAGTTTCTATACAGCTGAAGTTGTGAAACCCACACATTTGGTCACACTGTATATCCAAATAAATACAAAATAATAACTCACGGCTTTGCGAACATTGCATTTTTGCATTCCATCTAAGGTTTAGTGCATGTTTCCATGCAGGTTAGGTTCGTAGAAGGACAACGTTTTTAAATAGATAGATATAATGGCAACGGTAGACAATTCGAAATGTTTTTCTTGCCTTTTATTTTAGATACATTGAATTTTGGATTACGTTCCCATACGACATTTCAATGGGAAATGTAAAATACTTTTAGTTAAGAAGATTG
>CM036940.2:50314238-50395035 GCA_020352615.2 Yoshiicerus persimilis
ATATGTTCATGAAAGTAAAGTGGACGCCCTCCACCTTCATCAAGCGTCCAGCGGCTGCAGGGAAAGGTAGTAAGCGTGATACTGGTAAATGGTCTAGGCAAAAGGCAGCCAAAGAAAAGTAGATCTTTCCCTTTTTATTTTGAACCCAACGGCCCTTTTAAGGGCCACCACATTTTCCTAAGAGCAATACCTTGACAGAAATGTTGAGTATGTCCTGGTGACAGTAAAGTATACAACAGAAATCGTGTTGTTGGTTGCCGTAATAATAACCGAGATGCAGTTACTGAATACTCGAGGAAAATGAAGTCTGTCTGTCCGAATGTTTATACTTGGTCCAAAGACGATCGTGATGGAATGCGAGCTTGTCAACCTGGAAATCCAGGACTCAGGGTCATTTTCTGTTGAAAATATATAGAAAATACTGAGAAACAGGTACAGTGTTTGCGAACCGAAGTCACAATTAAATAGCAATGGAAAGAGAAATTAAATTTCTTTTATTCCTTGTTCTAGTAGTTCTTCTAGGTACGATTGTGTTTTTTAAACTTAATGCTAGTTTTACTTTATGTATTAAACGCTTAATTACCCTTCTTCAATTTGTTCAACTTTTAGTATCTCTTGGAGGCCACAATGACTTAAAAGCAAAGCCAGCAAAACCAATTCATGGAATTAAGAGGACGAGTAATGTCAGTGCATTTTTTACCCCTAGTATGTACTCTTTATTTTAGTCGCTCAACAATTAGTATATCCATGCATTCACTTTTTTAAATTAACATTTACGGGCATTAGTAACTGCAAATGTTTATAAATAGTACTAATGAAAGCACTTATTTTATAATTAGAACAAAGCTACAATATTTTAGAGCTGAGTAATATATTTCAAACTGATTGAATTGAAAACATTCACTTACGTTGTATTTTTTCAGTTGTGACTTGGATCCATTCCAACGGAATTTTATTTTTATGCATTGTTGGTGGTATTTATTGTTTAATGAAGTGGAGACCCCAAGGCAGATATGAAGAACCTAAAAGAGAGTTTATCCCTCTTACTCCAGAAGGTATAATGTAAAACAATAAAAAATGCTTTCATTATAAAAGAACATGTTTGGTTTCATAAAGACATTGCCATGTTTAACTAACGAGGGAAGTATTTTTGCACGTTTTCTATTTCATTTAGAAATTGAGAGAGAAAAGAGACATGAAGAAAGGCGAAGGAAGATTGTTGAAGAGAAGCAAAAGGAATTCTCTGAGAAATCGGAAGAGTACCATCAGGCGAGGAAAGATGTAATGGAGTGTTTAAATCTCAATATTAAGCTATCCTATAGTAATATGGAAAATATTTTTAATGTCTACGTTCACCTTACAGAATATCCTACTGCTGGCATAATTGCATTAATGCAAGCTTTGCCAGGCTACAGACTACTCCTTCGATCGACATTTCTTATTACCTATACCTATACACAAGCAGCCAACATTTGTAATTATCTTTTGATTTCAGTGGAAGAGAAAAAAACTGGACCAGAAATTAAAGGACATTTAATTCTTAAACAAATACGAGGAAAACCCATCAGATGCCAAAATTCACAGACCGCCCCCAAACGTTATTCAACTTGTGACACCTGGGCCTTCATCCTTAGAGTTAGACACCGAGATTGAGTTGAATAATGATGGTGGAGGGTCTAATTTTGATGACCAAACGGTTTACGGTAAAAATGAGACAGTTAAATGCTTGGCTAAATTGTTTGGCATTAACTGGGAAGTTCTTATTGACACTGGAGCATCGTGTTCCATCATCAGTCCTCAGATACTCAAGTTTACAACAGGAGTTGTTACAAGAGACATTTCTCCCCATATGAAAATTTATGGTGCAAATAATCTTCCCGTGGAAATTACAGGAGTTGTAATACCAGTTTCAATAACAATCGGGGACTTCACCGTTACCCATGAGTGTTTTATTGCAAAGTATCACACAGAGAATTTAATTCTGGGATGTGACTTTCATCGTAAACACAAACTACAATTAGATTTTTATTCAAGCACTTTAATGTTCCGCAACAGTATTCCTGTAGAGTTTTCCACTCCCGAGGGACCAAGTCAAGAAGAAATACTAATGATGGCGGATAGAAACGTGTGCTAGAAAGTCTTGAAGCTGCTGCTCATAGTTTTTGGCAAGAATGGCATTCATATTAATAAATTCTGAGCCAAAAATAGTAATTATGTGGATTTGCCTTATCCTTGTCGTGCCATATCATGTACCTTTATGATATACCAAAAAAGACGATTGTACTAAAAATGAGATTTTAATGAATTTTGGTGACTGGCAATTAGGTACACTATAGTTGCCTACTGATTGCCATTGTATGTACAATACAAATACATATATATTTATCTTCCTCAATGTGATAAGAAAGGTAGAAAACTAACGACTTAGTCATATTAACCATTTACATTGCTAAAAGTTGAATACTTAAGAAAGAATTAAGAAAGAATTATTTTATTGATTAGCTGTATTTAGATATTTAGTTGTATTAATTTTTTCTGACAGTCAGTTAAGAAATCCAGCCACCAGTATTCTTATTTGTCACTAATTAATTAATTTTCCATTTATCTGCTGCAGATTGTAATATTGTGAGTTTTAATTTTTTTATTACTTTCTTACAGAGTTTCAGATCTTTAATAATAGCATTTAAGATTATGAAATGAAATGTAATCTAAATCATAGAATTATATAGAACATAACTGTTTTTTTATTAAAGTACTTACCGTTTACCAAACATAAAATCGTATCTCCAATAATACACATCCTAAAAACGTTTTAATATCATAAATCATCTAAATAGATGAAGCTATTTTTAAATAGGCATACCTTTTGAAATACACATTGCAGAATTCAACATAGAATTAAAAGCAAATCAATTTACTGTAAAAACTGAAACCAAAAACAAACTTATGTAAGCATCAATGAAAAAGTATTGCCCAGTTCTATTTATGCTAGTGATTACTGGACAGATTGGTAGTATATATCGATAGTATACATATATATCTAAAAGAAAAAAGGAGTCTGTTAATTAAAAATCAAACATCCAATCCACTATAACTTGTACATTGTATGAAAACACTAAATACTGTTAAGTCCATCTGAATTTGAATAATTAAAAAAAAGCGTCACCGTCATTTCAATTTTACGTTTGTACATATGATGGGATGTAAATCAAAATGCAACTATTGATCATCCAACCGATTGATTAATGATTAATCTGTTTCATGTATGTTGTCATTCTACCTTGACAATTCTATCTAGTTAGCCTTCATCAAAGTCAGACAGAACACATATCGACATATCTTTTAAAGTGGCTTGTTCATTCTTTTTATTTCACAACAAGACAACAAATGACGTACAAATCATTGTCATGTAGAAGAGTGTGATAAGTACAAAAGATAAATTGGAATTTAATATGGTAAATACTTTACTGTTGTCAAACTATTGATTAGTCGTAGTTAGAAATGACTGCATAAAGCACCAACTCTTTTCCATATTTATTGCTGTGTATAAGTTAATTTTTAATTAGCCATATTGATAATGAGTAAAACATCGCCAATTTTCTGTTTATTCGCTCTCTTTGTTTTCTGTGGGGCATCTTGGAAATCTTACGATGGGTTAGTATTAATTGTTGTGCTACGATAAAGATGATTTACAAATTTTTCAAGCTTTTGTATAAAATCTATAATTTCATTTCATTTCAAATAAGTTATCAAGTATACCGAGCTACCCCGGCAGATAATGCACAAATAGAAGTTCTTCAACGGCTGGAGGCTGAAAACAAATGTGACTTTTGGACAGAAATAAGGCTAAATTCGAATGTGGATATTCTGGTGTCCCCTCAAGATGTTTTTCCATTTACAAATATGCTTGCAGAAAATGGAATTTCGTATACTCTCATGATGGGTGATGTTGGAAAGTAAGCTTTTTCCGTTGTATAATATATTATTACGTTTTGCAATTTTAATTTTAAATAATTTATTGTGCACCGAATAGCAATTGGCAAGCATTTTTGTTTTCAATTTGCAGAATGATAGCAATTCAAAAGGAATTTTCTGAGAATCACCGCCAGGCTGCGAATGGTTCTATGAATTGGGAAAATTATCAGACACTCGAAACAGTGAGTACATTTATTAATTGGAAGTGTACCTAATGCGTATATACTTGTTTTGTATATTATACTATAAAAATCATGAAATAATAATTTTACGGATGAAGAATACGTTTCTGTGCAAATATTGAGTGAAGTTTAATTTTAAAGGTGTATGAATGGCTGGATTCATTACAAACAGACTTCCCCAATCTGATAACTGTGGGAGATATCGGTGTCAGTACTGAAGGTCGACCTCTGAAGGCAGTGAGAATTTCGCTGGGAGAGAGTGCCAACAAATCTGTATTCTGGATTGACGGAAGTAAGTATATAAATGCTATATATGATTATATACGTATGGACATTGCTAAAAGTATCTTTGCGTTAATTTTCTTCCAGCAATTCACGCACGAGAATGGATTTCAACTGGTGTTGTCACTTACGTCATCAACCAACTAGTTACAAATTCAAGTCAATATGAAAGTAAGTTATTACTTCTAAAATGTGTGTTGACATAATAAAATAATTTTACAGTTGTACTTTCAGTCCTCAAAAAAAACTATTATTTATATAGGGGAAATTTAAACGCACCTCAAAAATAATGGGTTTCCCTCAGGAAAAATACCTCACTTTGCCTCATATGAATACATTTAGCTAATAAATATTTATCCAGTCTCAAGCACTACTCCGAACTGATAGTATACCTCTGCCTCAAGTTTCAATGCAATTTGCCAATGTTTTAGTACATTTACCTCAAGTTTTGTAACGATTTTGAGCTAAATGTACAAAAGCATAAACAAATTGCATTGAATAGATGCATTATCAATACTGAGTAATGATTCCTGAGACTGGATAAGTATTTCTTAGCCAGATGTGTTTATATGAGATAAAGAGAGTATTTTTCTTGAGGTAAGCCGATTATTTTTGAGGTACACTTCAATGCAAGCCATTTATATATGTAATTGATATTCTTAAAGATCTACTGAATGATATGGAATTCTACATTGTTCCCGTGGTCAACCCTGATGGATATTCTTACACCTTCGCTACTGACAGAATGTGGAGAAAAACCCGTAGCGATCACAATTCACCCTTAGGATGCAGAGGCGTTGATGCAAACATAAATTTTGGGTTTCAATTTGGAGGTCCAGGAAGTAGTAGTGACAAATGCTCTGAAACATATCGTGGTCCGTCAGCATATTCAGAACCCGAAGCAGAAGCCGTGAAAAATTTTGCCAGCGCTATCAAAAACCCAAGAAAAGACGCTTTCATCACTGTTCACAGTTATAGCCAGGTACTTTCACTTTCACTTCAACACTATTCGTAATTCCGATCATAGTTGCCAACTTTATAGTGATTGATGAGACTCAAAATTAATTAGCTTAAGCACCTAGAGTCTCATTTTTGTGTACATAATTTGTCCTATTTTGTTATACTGTTTTGTTATACACATTTTATGCCACCTCGATAAAATTACTAATTTTCTACGCTTCAGTTAGTAAATATTATAAAGCCGTATTTTTTATTTTTACAGCTGTGGATGACACCTTGGGGTAATTATTTTCATGCCCTACACATTTGCACAAAATAGTAATGAAATTATAGTTTAAAAAATGAATTTCTATAAATTTCAGGATACACTAGAGACTTACCAGATGACTACGAAGAATTGGTAAAACCACATTTTCACCTTTATTCCATTCCTTTGTTACTATAAAGTGTATTTTTCCAAGTTTCGGATTATAACAATAATTGTTTCCTACACAATTAGTGATACGATATCTTGGATGGCTCAGTTAATTTAAATTACAAAATTCAAAATTTTGCTGGTACCGTGTACAGCAATATGGAAGGGCTAAGTTATTATCTTAAATTATTAGTAGCATGTATTAATAATTTTTGATTGTGTTGCGTTTTTAATTAGAAAGCCGTATCAGACCTGGCAGTAGCTGAATTGAAAACATACTACAACACTAGTTACACAACTGGAAGTTCTGCCAATGTTTTATATGAGTCTTCGGGTTCTAGTCGGGATTGGGCCATGGGAGAAGGGGGTTTCAAGTATGTTTACACCGTTGAACTGAGAGACACTGGCCGCTACGGATTTCTGTTACCTCCAGAACAATTAATACCAACAGCAATTGAAACCTGGGCCGGTATGCAGGTCCTTGCTAGACACATTCTGGCACAAAAAGCATAAATGATAAACGGGATTACTAAGACATAAGACAAAAAAATGTTTACTATAATATTGATTTATAATGATTGTCCTGCATATTCATGAAAACCAATAATAAATTTGTAATAGCAAGAACTTGTAATTCTTCATTTCATTTTAGATTCGACCATTCCCTTTTCATATTTGTCTATTCTGCGTATTTTCACCCATTTACTTTTTATGTTGGTCAGTATTAAAATGTAAATCCTTTTTGAATCCATTACCTAAGTTCAAAAATGCATTTCTCTTTGGCAGTTTAAAAAACTAGGCGAATATTCAATTTATACTGCTTTTTTAAAGGTGACAATGATCTTTTGGAATTTTTGGGGCCAACTGTGACAGATATGAGGACACGTTTAATGCAATATATGGTCAACGGCTCGAATTTCGAAGCTTTTGTATATGGACTTGATTGGAATTTAATATTTTAGAATACTAAAGTGTCTATTTCTAATTAAAATAAGACCCCAACTTCCTTGCATTCCTCATCATCTCCTCTTGCATCATCTCCTCTTGAGTGTTGGATAAGAAATATTTTCAGTAATACTTTGTAAGTTGACTATGACAAAGATATGATTCATTTAAATTCAAAAATTGAGATACTCAATATCACAAAAATAAATTTAGCATTCTTGAGAATGTTTGCATATTATCTTTCCATTTAGGCTTTAAGAAATGTTCTGAAATAAAATGAAGAGCAAAAATTAAATGTACTTTTAGAAAAATGAAGGAACCCACAAGAAAACTAAAAATTTTGTTTGCACCGCTGAATGCCTGGGGCCATATTTCCAGCTGCTCGGTAATTGGGAAATACCTTAAGGAAAAATACGACCATGAAATTATATTTTTAATAAACTCGGCTTGGAAAGAATTGATCCCCTATGGGTTTGCTGAAGAAGTGTACATTAGAAATACAGAAGTGTCAGGAAACACTCTTTCATCTTCACCGATGCAGTATTGGACAGAATTAGTTTGCAGAATGGAGCCACTCATGAAACTTTCGTCTTTAGAAAAAATCAAAACATTTGGACTGAGGACATACGATGATATGGTCTCTGAAATTATGGAGAGTAACCAACAAATAGAAACTATAGTTCACCGGATAAATCCTGATATAATTGTAATTGACAACTACATAATCAGTCCAGCTTTACTAAATTTTTCAAAGAATAGAAATATTCCATGGGTTAGGCTTCGTTCAGCAAGTCCAGCAGAGATTAATCAAGCAAATATCCCTCCCCAAAATAGTGGCTTGCCGATTTGTAATGGGGATCCGAAGCAATGGGCAGAATTCTTTACGGCTCAGGAGGAAGCCTTTTCTCCACTAAGGCAAAAATTTAATAAATGGTTCATAGATTATTTTCCAAATTTTGTTTTGCCTAAGGGTCATTTTATTATTGACTCTCCATTTTCAAATCTGTACCTTTATCCTGAAGAAATTGACTATGTTGATCTTCGTCCTATGCCTCCTAAGTGGATTAGAATTGATGCTCTAATTAACTCTTGGAACCAAAACCAAACATTTCAGCTACCTGAAGAATTTACCAAGGCGCATACAAATGAGAAAATTATTTATATGAATCTTGGAACCTTTGGATCGGCTGATTTGAACCTTATGAAAAATATTGTACACATTTTATCAACTCTTCCATACAAGTTCATAATTTGCAAGGGTAATTTTAAAGATTTCGTATTATTGCTAACAATCATAAAATAATAGGACATTCTACTAGAAATAACTAAAGAACACATTCATTTTTGTAGGTCCATTCCATGAAGAACTCCAACTTTCAAAAAATATGTGGGGAGAATCTATTTTGCCTCAAACATCAGTTTTGCCTGTCGTTGAGGCCGTAATTTGTCACGGTGCCAACGCTACAATGAACGAATGCTTTTACTTCGGAAAACCGATGATAGCGATGCCACTTTTTGGAGATGAATACGACAATGCCCAAAGACTTCAAGAGACTGGTTATGGAATCAGGCTAAATCCATATGCTCTGAATAAAGATAACCTCTCTGAAGCAATTTCATTTATTCTTTGGGATCCTGATTTAACTGCTCGAATGGAGTGTGCCTCTAGAAGAATTCAATCTTCAAACGGAGTCAAGACTGCAGCACAATCCATACTAGCAACCCTAGACTGAAAAATCATTAAATCATTTCATTTTTACGCTTACTTCTTCAATTTGAAATGAAATAAATACTAATTATTACTTTATTCTCGAACAGTTGTCAAAATAATTCGATCCTAGTTTGGATTATACATTAAAATTGATATAAGTATTGAATCCATAGCTTTCTCACAGTATGTATTTATGAAGTAGCATAAACATACTTTTAAGGACAGTGTCGAAGCTGGAAATGGAAACACAGATAATGAATTTGCTAAAATTGGTAACTATACACCCATTTTTCACTTTTTTGGGATTTCGGTTAAATCAAGTCCCTTCCAAATGTGTTTCCATTCCATTTCCTCCACAATAAAAGCAGTTTGTTGATTTCAATAGTTGAAAATGTCCAACGTGTACATTCATAGAGCGGCTAAAAGATGTCCGATCATTGATGTGAAGTTTGAAAATGTTTTGTGTAAATTAGTGACATAGGAAATAAATAATTAGTCATCACGTCATCGGCGAAAGCTGAATCATACAATCTGCCAAATTAGCCAAATATTGAAAGCCAAGCAAAGGTAATTAAATAATCAAAATTTAATAGTAATAATACGAAATATTCATTATTTACCTCGTACTTTTACTGGTTAGTAATTTTCCAGGCTTCGCTTATGTTTATTTAACACTTAAGCCTTATATTCAGTTTTTTATTCCGATGACAATTTCGGGTGAAAATTTTCATTGCTCACGAAATATTCCCTCAGCGAAATGTTGTGCATTTTTTACTCACCTATTCCTGAGAAATCGCCATGGTGAAGGCACGTAGAAGTAATCCGCAAGCCGAATAGAAGTAATCCGGATCCTGATAGAACTAATCCGCAAACCGGATGGAAGTAATCCGTAAACCACATAGAAGTAATCCGTAAACCGGATAGAAGTAATCCGCAAACCGGGTAGAAGTAATCCGGATCCAGATAGAACTAATCCGGATTTGGAATCCGTATAGAAGTAATCCGCATAGAACTAATCCGGAAACTAAAAAAATACGGTAGTTGAACAAAAATATTCAGTTAGTTGAAAATGAGATGTGAACAGAATATTGTCTGTACTACATGTCAGTTGGATATCTATAACTATAAATTGGCTAAATTAGTTTTATCTAATTTATGATTGATTGTATGGCCATTAGCTGTTAAATAATTGCACAATTTGTCTACGGAGAAGTCCAGTAAAACTTTTTATAGAGAATCCTGTGTATAAGAAAATATCATGGTATGTATTGGTGTTGGTTTTGGTATTCCTGCGGTTAGCTAAATTGCCCATTTTAAATACACATGTACTTCCTTATACACAGAAGTGCACAAGTCAAATTTTTACAAGATCTCTTTAGAAGAAAATTTTGATTGAGAATTTATGCCATATTTTTTATTGACAACAGTAAAGATGGTTGAACCACGATTGAGTTACCGCTATCTCCTCCTAAACCATCAGAGCTACAACATTCTAATTTTTTGTATATTCTTATAGTGCCAATGTCGTTAACTGGGGGGCTACAGTATTAAAAATATTATTTCATCATTTAATAAAGTAGGACGCTTTTATTCATTACAGAGTGGAGAGAGGGAGCCGTAGGGTACTTTCAAGTGACCAACTCTTTATTTGGCAGTTTGAAATAAAATTAATATTTACATAATATTAACATTAGCATTATACACTGCCTTTTCTGCCATCAGTATAATGTGTTGACAATGACAAATTCAACAGTAGGCACTAATGACAAAGTTGACAATTACTAGGCACCCATGACGATTAGGTAGACAATTAGTAAACACTCATGATAAGATGAACAATTAGTAGGCACTCATGACAAGGTGAACCACAGTAGGTACTAATGACAAGGTGAACCACAGAAGGTACTAATGACAAGGTGAACCACAGTAGGTACTAATGACAAGGTGAACCACAGTAGGTACTCATGACAAGGTGAACCACAGTAGGTACTCATGACAAGGTGAACCACAGTAGGTACTCATGACAAGGTGAACCACAGTAGGTACTCATGACAAGGTGAACCACAGTAGGTACTCATGACAAGGTGAACCACAGTAGGTACTCATGACAAGGTGAACCACAGAAAGTGCTCATGACAAGGTGAACCACAGAAGGTACTCCTGACAAGGTGAACCACAGAAGGTACTCCTGACAAGGTGAACCACAGAAGGTACTCCTGACAAGGTGAACCACAGAAGGTACTCATGACAAGGTGAACCACAATAGGTACTCAGAACAAGATGGACCATAATAAGTCCCCATGACAAGGTGGGCCACATGACATGGATTGGCTTGGCCGCCCTTAAAGTGGGCTTTAGTGCTCCAATTCTGAATTTGATTTCTGCATGTGACTTCTGCATTCACGAAAGTTGAAATATTTCAACTTTCGTGAATTCACAAATACGCACGATTTAAGTACAATTCGAAAGTAGAAATCAATTCGTAAGTGACTAAACGCTTCGGAATTTGTGAATGCGGGCAGGAATACAGAAATCAAATTCAGATTCCTATCTCTAACGGTGGCTTAAGGGAGGCCAATTCCGGCTTTTACCGGGCCTCATAGAACTTTAGGGGCCTCAAACTCGCGAAATCCAAAAAGTGGTGTTCAAATTCAAGAGAATTTAAGAAATATTTCTAAAAATCGAAAAACAATTTGCGCTTCCCTCGAATTATTTTTATGATTTCACATATTATGCACTCCATTTTACCAAACTGGAGCTCAAAATCAAAACAAATAAAGTAAAATCATATTATTTACAGTTTTTGTATATTTATCACCATTTTGTCAGGGCCTCACAATTTTAAGGGCGGCGTTGCTGGCCTGGCAAATTAGACCATAAGTTGACATGGTAAGTTAGACCATAAGTTGACATTGTAAGTTAGACCTTAAGTTGACATGGCAAGTTAGACCTTAAGTTGACATGGCAAGTTAGACCATACGTTGACATGGCAAAAGATAACTGAAAAAAGCTTATACGTAGGCCCTTAAGGCCGAAAATTAATTACAAGTAGGGGGAGTATTTTTAGTAATAGAAATTAATTATAGATAAGTTTAGATTACATCCTAGGTTAATAACTAGACAAAAGGTAATAGTATACTAAAGGAACTAAAGTAGACAGAAAACATAATCTTAGATAACACTTAACCTAGAGAAGTCGAGCACAGTGCACTATGCTTATCTTCCACATGGAAGATAGACAAAGTAAGACCAGGGTCAGTCTTACACAACATTCTATGAGAAGAAAGTGTCCAGGGCTAAGGCCACATAATCGGGCTCATGGCCAACTCCTCGGTACAGGTACTGTAGGGTTAACCAGCTTCTCTACTAGCATCGGTATAAAACCTTAGCATTGCAGAAAAGGGTATCTCAAAGAGGTTGGTATTCTGTATTACGCAGTAACCCAGGTGTAGGTTTCTAACCTTTGCATGACGTGGGCATTGGCCCACCAAATGTGCAGGTGTCTCGTCCTCCAAGCTACAAAAGCGGCACAGGGGAGAACCCTGTTTCGTGATGTTTGAGATGTGTTTTGCCAGGTAACAATGCCCTGTTATCATATGTGTGAGCTTCTTCAAAGAAGATTTGTTTAGATTGTGGCAGTATTTACTTATCCCTCTCTTAGGAGTGGGCAGTAAAATTTTTGACTGTCTACAGTCTTCACGGTTTCTCCAAGTTTTGGTATGCTGGTCCAAAGCCCAGCTCCCAATTATAGTTTTACAGTTTCTTGGTGAGATAGGAAGGAAGGGTTCAGGTCCACATGGGATCGCCCCGGCTACTTCTTTCGCTCCTTGCTCAACTAGTTCATTCCCTGGTATTCCAGTGTGACTGGTCACCCAGTGTATTATTATTTTATTTGATGCTTTTGCTATCATCTGAGAGCACTCAGCCACCTACGCGGACTCCGTGGAATCTTCTGCTAGAGCTTTGATAGCGCTCATTGAATCACTGTTGTAGATGATGGTATCGTCATCCCATCCTCTTTCGGTTAATGCGTTCACTGCCATTATGATGGCATTATGATTGAAAAACAGTAGCATGCCTTCCTAGAGAAGTTGCGATATCAAGCTCGCCGTCTGAGAAGTGCAGTACAGCTGCTGCTCCCGTAAATTCATTGATGCTGGACCCATCTGTGTAGCAAACTACCCGCTTCTCAGACGGTTACAGAAACTTATGTTTTTCTGTAAATGTTTCCTTGGTGCCGCATCAAGTTTCGAGATTAATCCCTTAAAGCTTAAACTGTGGTATTCGTTCCCAGAGCAGTATGTAGTAGCCCTGGTATATCGTCCCACAGATTTTTAACTAAGTCCACATGATTTAGTCTGCTACCACGTCCTCGTCCGTGCCAGTGAAACCACTTTGCAGTGTCGCGTAACCTAGCAGCTGTTGCTATTGCGGATTCTTTGAGGAAGATCTCTAGTGGAGGAAAGCCCGTTATACACTCCAGCGCTGCTGTGTGTGTACTCCGCATTGCTCCCGTTATCATCAACAGTGCCATGCGTTGAACTGCCCTCACTGTTTTCATTCGTTGTTCGTTTTCTGTTGCAGTGATCCAGACCACGCTGCAGTAGGTGAGTGCAGGCCTCACAACCGCGGTGCACAGCCAACTGGTCGTCTTAGGTGATTATCCGTAGGACTCGGTCGGTATTGATATAGTTTTGATAGAGCCTGTTTTGATTTTAGGTCGCAGTGGGCTTTCCAAGTCAGTTTCCTGTCCAATATGACGCCCAGATATCTTACTTCATTTTTGAAAGGTATGATGTTGCTTTCCAGAATGAGTGGTTTGACTTTAATGGTTGGGTTTTTGTGGTAAAAAGTATAACTTCAATCTTCTTCGGGTTGATTGAAAGCTGTCGCCTTTTGCACCATTCGTTTGTGACTGTAAGTTCTCTTTGAGAAAGGCTGTGCAGCTCTTCCAGCAGTTCAAGTTTTACGAGGTTCCATAGTAGAGGAGAGACGACTCCCCCCGTGGACACCCTTTTTCCACCGCCCGCTGTTGTCGTGAGTTATCAACCTCTGCTAGTGCTGTTCGGTCCATCAACATGCGTTCGGTCCATCGGACCAGCAGTACATTGATCCCCTCTCTGCTCATGGCTTCCGTCATAGCTGTGAATGTTGCGTGACTAAAGGCTCCTTCTATGTCGAGGAAGGTTCCTAGTGCTAGTTTTTCTGCCTTAAGTGCCATCTCTATCCGAGCAACTAGCTGATGCAGTGCCGCCTCAGTAGAGACTCCTTTAATGTATGCATATTGACCATATTCAATCATTTTCTCCATTAGAGGCCCTGATCTCATCTCCCCAATCCACTAGCCTTTCAAGAAGTTTAAGTAGAAAGGAAGTCAATGAGATAGACCTCCAGGCGTTTGGTTTTTGAGTCCTGTCACGGTCGCCAGATTTCTTGTTCCCGCTATATTAAGTCTAACCGGCCAAATATATGAGAGATTTTCAGGTTCTTTTCGCAAAACACTTAGAAACAGCTATATGTAACTTTTTAACATATATTTTATTGACAACATAAAACATTTCATTGACAATTGACCACGAATTAGCAACTACCGACGGACTGACGATAATTTCGACTTGTTCTTACGACTTCGACTCGCTTACTTACTAAAAATCTTATCATTGTTTACCATTAACAATTTTACCATTAAAATGTAGCATTACCATTAGTTACAAGACTTGACAAGCATGGTGTACCTGGCTTAGGTAGGAATACCACCTTCGTGGTCCTCCACATGTCAGTGCCAGTCTCCACTGGGTATCACGCCCAGTTCTATGCGTGAAATATAATGATAATATAGTGTATAATGCTAATATAGTGTATAATGCTAATATAGTGTATAATGCTAATATAGTGTATTATGGTAATGTTAATATTATGTAAATATTAATTTTCTTTCAAACTGCCAAATAAAGAGTTGGTCACTTGAAAGTACCCTACGGCTCCCTCTCTCCACTCTGTAATGAATAAAAGCGTCCTACTTTATTAAATGATGAAATAATATTTTTAATACTGTAGCCCCCCAGTTAACGACATTGGCACTATAAGAATATACAAAAAATTAGAATGTCGTAGCTCTAATGGTTTAGGAGGAGATAGCGGTAACTCAATCGTGGTTCAACCATCTTTACTGTTGTCAATAAAAAATATGGCATAAATTCTCAATCAAAATTTTCTTCTAAAGAGATCTTGTAAAAATTTGACTTGTGCACTTCTGTGTATAAGGAAGTACATGTGTATTTAAAATGGGCAATTTAGCTAACCGCAGGAATACCAAAACCAACACCAATACATACCATGATATTTTCTTATACACAGGATTCTCTATAAAAAGTTTTACTGGACTTCTCCGTAGACAAATTGTGCAATTATTTAACAGCTAATGGCCATACAATCAATCATAAATTAGATAAAACTAATTTAGCCAATTTATAGTTATAGATATCCAACTGACATGTAGTACAGACAATATTCTGTTCACATCTCATTTTCAACTAACTGAATATTTTTGTTCAACTACCGTATTTTTTTAGTTTCCGGATTAGTTCTATGCGGATTACTTCTATACGGATTCCAAATCCGGATTAGTTCTATCTGGATCCGGATTACTTCTACCCGGTTTGCGGATTACTTCTATCCGGTTTACGGATTACTTCTATGCGGTTTACGGATTACTTCCATCAGGTTTGCGGATTAGTTCTATCAGGATCCGGATTACTTCTATCCGGCTTGCGGATTACTTCTACGTGCCCATGGTGAACGGAATTTTCGAGGTGAAAAATCTATGTGATTGAGTGCTGAGTACTGAAAAACGAAATCAAAAGTGAAGAGTAAATTTTGGTCGTTTTCGTACGAAAAGGGGAACTGAATACTAGGTTTTACGGCAAAATACGTTTGGAATAAACTTTTGTGTATTGTGCAAATCTAAAAGGAAAAAAAGGTTTTGCCTTTTCAAAACTGTTTTAACATTTCCTCTATTGGCGAATATATATAGTATCTAGTGCTGTGAAAGGCAAAAATCATCAATGTAGTTACAATGTAGTATGTGTAAATCATGATTTACCTTTTGATAACGGCCAATATATTTTCGATTGCAAAATTGCAGTATTTGTAAATAATGATGTCTCGTTGATTTGACGATTTGAATGGGCCATGGATAGTGTCTCTTATCGTGAATGACAAAATAAACACCAATTAATATATAGAGCTCTATTGTTATTGTTTATGAATTTTTTTACTATTGTATTAGGATTGTTGGGATCGCTATTTCATTGTTTACGTTTATATTAGTATTCAAAGTATTCTCTAATATCCTCTGTTGCTTTATTACTTTAATATCGTTTGTGCAGGAAAATAATTGTTAACTTTTGATTATGAATTTCTAGATCTTATTTAACAATGAGTACGTCAAACAACGACGAAAATAGACGAAGAAACCAAAGCCAGCAGGATGAGTCTGCAAATAATAATAATTGGGTAGCTGCCGCTGCCTTCGGGGTGGCTGCCATTGGAGCTGCCGCATTAGTTACGAAAATTGCCAGTAATGTGCTCAACAGAGCAGTTCCCGCTGCCAATGCCGCAGAGATCAGTGGTACTTCTTCAGTTGAACCTGTTACTGAAATGGATGTGGATGTCGTCGACGCTGCTCCCAACTTCAACTCTATTTCTAGACCAGTTTGCCAGTGCAAAGTGTGCGCCAAATGTAAATTCCTAACTAGTTTGAAAAACTACGAAACTGCTTTGAAGACCGGTACCTCAAAAATAGATATCTTGAAGCAAGTTGTGCAGGGCTTGTGCCACGATTATGTAGACTTAACGGATGAGGATGATACTGATTGTTTCGTGATGGCTCTTCGTGTAAGCACTTAAAATCTTTATCGAAAATGTACACATTTCTATTTTGTGTTATTGTTAGACGCATTGTATTCCATTGCATGAGCATGATTGGTGTGAAGTGTAGCCTATTTCTATTAATGAATTTATTTTATTTTTATATCAGACTCAAGACCTCCATGTAATTCAAGCAGTAATGGCCTTTTGGCCTGTTGTCTTTAGACGAAGACTTGATAGAGACATAGAGGCCATCGACTCAGAACTTATGACTCGAGACTATTCCCATGCAGTACACTATATTTGGAAAATGGTTTCAGATCCTTTTCCACTAACTGATGACAATTTTGTTTGGGCCAACATTCCCGAAGGTTGGTGTTCTCTTCACAAAAAAGAGAAATAGCAAATCTTTTTAGGCGTTAGCAAGCAATTGTAATTTTTATTCTCTGATAGAACTTACATTCAAGCATAGTCACGTCACTACAATCAACGCAGCGAATCCAGTCGAGAAAGGAGTTCGACTTCTAGCTGTGGATGGCGGAGGAACTCGGGGACTTATTCTTCTTGAACTTTTGGCTCAAATTGAGAAGAGGACTGGAAAACCTATTGCGGAAAGTTTTGACTGGCTTTGTGGAACGAGCACTGGAGGAATTATAATGCTATTTCTTGCTTTGAACAAGCATCTAGTGGAAGACTGCAGGAAATTGTATTTCAGACTGAAAGATGAAGTTTTCACTGGTCGTAAACCTTACGATTCATTAAAATTTGAAAAGCTATTACAAGAATATTTTCCTCCGGACAAACAAATGAAGGACATTGAAGGAGTAAAGTAAGTATCTCTCCACTGTACCAAGCATTTTGTCGTTATACCGGTTATAACTATCCCAAATCCCAGTGATTGTTTAAAAAAGTATATTTTATGTGTGAATAACTGACATAAACTTTCGTCGTGACAAATAAATCAATAATAAAACACCAAATATAATAATATATTTATTTCAGAATTGTCATTACAACAGTCACTGGAACAATTAATAACCTGGAATTGCAATTGTTCACGAACTATGATAGCTCACGTTTCACTCCTATTTGGGAAGTTGCAAGAATGACGTCGGCTGCTCCAAGTTTCTTTCAACCACATCAGTTTCCGGCCGGTTCAAAGAAATTTTATTATGACGGTGGACTTATGGCCAATAATCCCACTCAAGAAATGTGCTCTGAAGTAAAGGTATGTAATTATAATGGACAAATTTTTGTCATGATTGAGGCAAGTGTAAATTCGCTTTAAAAACTCCTCATTATTATTATTGCTAAAGTATGAGCTATTTTCGCTCATACTTTAGCGATGTAATGTTATGTAATGTATGTAAAGTTAATGTACCTAATTTAGTATGTAATGTCGTATTTTGATATGGTTGTTTCTGAACAGCTCTTCGACAGTTTAGAAAATGCGACTGTGGTCTCCCTTGGAACAGGCTGGTATGATAGCGGAGAGCAGGTTTCTCTTAATATCGATGCGTCTCCCTTGGGAACCCTTCGTATGGCATGGAGTGGCGAACTGGCGAGATTAGTAGACATGTTGACTAATCAGGTAGTTAAAATAATTCTTTGATTATTTTATAAACCAAGGTAATTACATTTATTATTAATTGTGTAAAACCCCTTGCTATTATATCTATAGGTCAGTAAGACAGATGGGGAAAAGATACATAATATGGCGACATTGGCAACAACTGCCAGGTGTTTTTATGCCCGCTTAACGCCCATCTTAACTACCAAATTGGAGCTTGACGAAACCGATAATGGAAAACTTGTTAACGCAGTTTGGCACACAAAAGTTTTTGCTCACGTCAATAGAAACATCTTTGAAGACATAGTTGCGCGCTTATAATTTAAGTATGCTATAGATTCTCGATGCGAAAAGACAATTCAGTGAACTTAGTATAAAAATAATTCTGCCTTTGTACTCCAAATATACATTATAGGATCTTAAATGGTCAAATGGTGGTCAACAAAATACTACATGCAATTGTGGTGCTTTCTTAAGTAAACGAATCTTATAAATAATCAACGATTGATTTTCATAGTGAAACTACTATTTTAGTGAGTACATCTGTATCTTGATATGTTTTAAAAAAACATTGCAAATATTCTGTGACTATATACAAGTCATAAATAAAACTTGTGCTACAAAATCACTTATTTAAAGTTTAAATTATTTATTAATTCATTTTGTTCGTTATTTTATTTTTAAGCTGTAGTTTTGACAAATAAAAGGGTCTAAAACGTACATAAATACAAAAAGGACTTCCCTTGGGTAAGATATATAGATAAGTAATTAAAACTGATAATACATTTAAATACCAATTTAGATTTCCAACCTCCGAAATTATTAAAAGTAGTTTCATCACGAGATTAACATTTTGAAGAGTTTGATGGTCAAGCTTTCGACTACCATAGCGTATTTTTCAGGACACAAGATATTATAAAGTATATGAAATGGATGGATCATGTCCGTTTACTTTACACATTTAAAGAAAAAAGTTTTCAAAATGTTAACATATAGACACCAGATTTCTACTTGTGTTAACAATACCTTATTATTTAGTACTGAAAAGGAGAGAATAATTTATAATAATACCAACTGAAAAATATCTTTCTTCACAAACCTACAAGACGACTTCACTTTTATTCTATTTCAAATTACGGAATATGTTTCTTAACAATATATTCTCGGACCTGGAGTTCGGGGAAGGAGAAGAGAGGAAAAGGAAAACGACTAGATAATTTATCGGCCGCTGGCTTGTAGGTTGGGATTTTGCGGGGTTGGGGGAAGGCAAAGGGAGAAAAAATTTGTCATATAATTTCATATTTCATTTTTCAGCAAAATTTTTTTAAAATATTTACACCCTGATCTGATGTAAAATTAAAATTTACCATAATAATTATGGTAAATTAAATAATAAATAATTAATAAATAAATTAATTATTAATACCCTGGTTTTTCAGGTTAATTTTTTTGCATATTTTTTTCAAAAAACATACATAGCTCAGCTGCATTCTAGCATAAAATCCGAAAAAAAAATTTGTGAAACAAAACATGCCAGATAATTGAGTGCGTGAATTCCCTCATTTTTTCTACATTGTGTGGGCACTTGGGCAGCTAATTTTGCGTCCCTTCCTCCACAAATATCCATGTATAAAAGCCAAAACGAAAGGTAAGCGATAAGGTTTTCGAATTTTCTTTGTGAAGTTGCTTTTACCACATTTTACCGAAAGATAGTTAATAATAAATCGACAAAATTGACTATTTGACTGACTTAACAAAGGTTAAGTATACAAATTAACAAATTGACTTAAAGGTTAAGTATACAAATTAACAAATTGACTTAACAAAGGTTAAGTATACAAATTATAATGACATCCACAAGATTGTTAGTCAAACAACCCTTTTTCCAAAAACTAAAATTATGGTTTTGATGCTTATTTGTCCCCTAATTTATTGCTGAAAGATGGGGAATAAAATGCGCCAAATAACGAAGGCAAAGGAAGGCCGTTGCGTTCTGCATTCTAGGGGATCAGTCGGGGATGGCGAAGCGTGAGGTGTTGAGTTCCGTTACTCACACCTCCCAAGCGATTACTCAGCATATTCCTATAAAAGCTTGTGAGCTAGTTTCAGAGGTTTAATCAATTGTACGCAGTCCTGGTGAATTGAGTTAGTCATTACAAAGTCCACTAAACTTCAAGAAAATGTCTGGTCGTGGTAAGGGAGGAAAGGTGAAGGGAAAGGCAAAGTCCCGTTCCAGTCGTGCAGGACTCCAGTTCCCGGTGGGTCGTATCCATCGTCTGTTGAGGAAGGGCAATTACGCCGAGCGAGTTGGTGCTGGAGCCCCCGTCTACTTGGCCGCTGTCATGGAGTACTTGGCAGCCGAAGTTCTCGAGTTGGCTGGCAATGCGGCCCGTGACAACAAGAAGACTCGTATCATTCCCCGGCACTTGCAGTTGGCCATCCGAAACGACGAAGAGTTGAACAAACTCTTGTCTGGCGTCACCATTGCCCAAGGAGGAGTCCTCCCCAACATCCAAGCTGTCCTCCTCCCCAAGAAAACCGAAAAGAAGGCTGCCTAACTTATCTCTTCCAATCAAGAACGCATTCTGTTGAAACCCAACGGCCCTTTTAAGGGCCACCACATTTTCCAAAGAGCAATCATCATTCGTATTTCAAAATTATATATGGAAAGGAAAGGCTGGCTTTAATTTTATAATAATTATTGTGAAGTGCATTTGGTTCATTGTATTTCTTCCACCTTGTAAAGTGCAAGTTGGAAGAAATACAATAAAGCAGTTTTCCGTTTTCAAATATAGTTATTCGTTTGTAGATGGAAATGCATTGAGAGCAGCTAGATTTGAGTCGAGTTATTGAGCAAATTCCTTCGGGGTGGCAGCCCCAATGGTCGCCACCCCGAAGGAAGCAGCAGGTACCCAATAATTATTATTTTTAGTCGCATTACGGCTTTGGTTTCTTCGTCTATTGTTGCCGTTGTTTGAATTAGTACTCATTGTCAAATGCTAAATAAGATCTAGAAATTCATAAACAGAAGCTTTCAAATTATTTCACTGCATCAAAACGATATCGTAATAAAACCACAGATGAAATAAGAGAAACATCATTTTGCTTCAAAGATAGAATGTAAACTTATAGATTAAATCAAATGCGGAATTTGATGACTCTCGATGTCATGGAAGCTTTCTCTCATTAGGTAAAAAATGAATAAACTTATTCAAAATCAAAACCGCAACCTTAATGTAAATTATTCAGGATTTCAAGTAGGCAAGTCAATGCTCTTAGGAAAATGTGGTGGCCCTTAAAAGGGCCGTTGGTTCAAAATCAGCAGTAAGAGAGTTATTTGGAGGAAGTGTATTTGGTGACAGCCTTGGTTCCTTCAGACACAGCGTGTTTGGCCAATTCTCCGGGCAAGAGGAGACGAACGGCAGTTTGGATCTCCCGAGAAGTGATGGTGGTTCTCTTGTTGTAGTGGGCCAAACGAGAAGATTCTGCAGCAATTCTTTCGAAAATATCATTGACGAAAGAGTTCATGATGGACATGGCCTTTGAGGAGACTCCGGTGTCCGGGTGAACTTGCTTCAATACTTTGTAAATGTAGATTGCGTAGGATTCCTTCCTCTTGCGCTTCTTCTTCTTGTCACCCTTGGAAATATTCTTCTGGGCCTTCCCAGCCTTCTTCGCTGCCTTTCCGCTAGTCTTTGGGGGCATTGTGACGATTAGGTAGAGTTTGTTGCTTGTGTTCGCTTCAGAGAGTGTAACTCAAGTGATGAAGTGCAAGAGAAGGAAACTGCTTTTATATCAAATGAGTGAGTAAACAACAACTCAGTTGAGTAAGGGGAGGCAAAAACTGGAGGGTGACGACTGGCCAGAGAGTGAAAAGAAAACACGACAGGGGGCCGGCTTTACTCATGCTGCTCCCTTGAGTAAAGTCTGTCCTCTTTTCTCATTCGCTATAATAAAAGTCATTCCTATTGGCTATAATTATCACTTGCTTCCTGCGCTATTATAATCTTTTTCACTCAAAATGTGCAGAATTTCTTTTTCGTGTGAATTTTGTGAATATGTAACCTATTGCTGGTTTAATAGCCAAAATAGCTCGTCATTTTTTTAAATGAAGTTTGCTTTAAAACAAAATAATCCACCTTACTAAGCTACCATAATGATGCCAAACAAAGTATTCTTTTATTCTGCTCCGCTATCAGCATTTTCTCAATTCATTTTCAACTCTGACTACTCTGCTACTCTGCTCAGGGCATTTCTAACTACAAATGAATGAAATGAATAAATATTTGTAGAAATGAAAACTACGCTATGCATGATGCACCCAGTACCAACAAAATAAAAGAAATGCAATCAATGGCCATCGAAATACATTTTATATTATGAAATTATTTGTCATCGTTTGTCAAACAGACGTGCTTTATACATATGTTTTTGGACTATGAAGGATGATTGCTCTTTGGAAAATGTGGTGGCCCTTAAAAGGGCCGTTGGGTTTCAACAGAATGCGTTCTTGATTGGAAGAGATAAGTTAGGCAGCCTTCTTTTCGGTTTTCTTGGGGAGGAGGACAGCTTGGATGTTGGGGAGGACTCCTCCTTGGGCAATGGTGACGCCAGACAAGAGTTTGTTCAACTCTTCGTCGTTTCGGATGGCCAACTGCAAGTGCCGGGGAATGATACGAGTCTTCTTGTTGTCACGGGCCGCATTGCCAGCCAACTCGAGAACTTCGGCTGCCAAGTACTCCATGACAGCGGCCAAGTAGACGGGGGCTCCAGCACCAACTCGCTCGGCGTAATTGCCCTTCCTCAACAGACGATGGATACGACCCACCGGGAACTGGAGTCCTGCACGACTGGAACGGGACTTTGCCTTTCCCTTCACCTTTCCTCCCTTACCACGACCAGACATTTTCAGCAGTTATTTTAGTAAGACTGTGGACAGCTTAATGGATTCAATGGAAATGACACTCAGCAACTGGGACTGACACGTATTTATACCTTTGGCTGAGTAATGACGATCTTTCTGTGAGTAAAAGTAGGGGGGCTCTGAGTAAAGTTGATGGGTTGTTGTGTTACGGAACTATTCACCTCACACCTTCACGTTACCAAACCTGTACTGTGAGTTGGCAGTTTCTGTGGCTTTGCTGCTATGGAAGTATTTTCTGATTGGCACAGATTTCATAGATTTGTCAGTTAGGAGCAATTCCTTTACAGTGATTTGAATTTGTGAAAAATCCATGAATAAATTTAATATTATTCAACCTATGCTCCTAAATGGCAAATCTCTCAAATTCAGAAAATGTTTCCATTGCAGCAAAAGCCTTGAAAATCAGGAATATTCTCAATAATAAAGGTCCCTCGCGCGGCTTCTAGGGAGCCAATAGGGAGTAGGTTTATTATAGCCAATGGGAGGATTGCATATAGGGTAAAGTGAAGCGTTACTCGACCCCGGTCTGAATGGAGCCAATGAGCGTGAGGTTTATTATAGCCAATGGGAAGATTGTGTATTGTGAAAAGTTACTCAGCAACCTTGTGGAGTTTGGTATAAATACGAGTGGTTTTCCTGCTTGATTGATCAGAAGACGTCAAACCTTGTTCGAGGAATCATCTATCTATTTCAAAGTGAAACTTCAATTTTCGGCAACCACTAGCAATGGCCCGTACCAAGCAGACCGCTCGTAAGTCGACAGGAGGAAAGGCTCCACGTAAGCAGTTGGCCACCAAGGCTGCCCGTAAGAGTGCCCCAGCCACCGGAGGGGTGAAGAAACCCCATCGTTACAGGCCTGGAACTGTCGCCCTTCGAGAAATCCGTCGTTACCAGAAAAGTACTGAATTGTTGATCCGCAAGTTGCCCTTCCAACGGTTGGTGAGAGAAATCGCCCAAGACTTCAAGACTGACTTGAGGTTCCAGAGCTCCGCCGTCATGGCTCTCCAAGAAGCCTCCGAAGCCTACTTGGTCGGACTCTTTGAAGATACCAACTTGTGCGCTATCCATGCCAAGCGTGTCACCATTATGCCAAAGGACATCCAATTGGCCCGTCGTATCCGTGGAGAGAGAGCTTAAGTTTCCGGTCACCGTCTTTACAAACCAACGGCCCTTTTAAGGGCCACCACTCTTTCCTAAGAGCAATTATGGATGACCAATGTCGCTTTATTGTTGAGTTGAACTCTGTTGGATGAAAGGTTCATTTTTTAAACCCTTTTGGTCGTTGTATTTTGAGTAGCAAATAATATGGTAAATAATGAAATAATGAATGACACATTAAGTACAGCATTTCAACATTTCAGCAATTTCTTTACCTTTATTTGCTATGCTTTTATAAGAGATTGTGTGCCTACTGGAAGATAAACTTTGCCAAAATGAAAATGCCCTTGATTATAATGTTAATGACAAGATAACAACATGAGTGATAGTTAATGAAATCAATAACTGACAACGCAAGCTAATGTATAAGGTTGATGGCTTCAAGTTCTTCAACAATTACTACAGAAGTTTTCCAAGTCATAGAATGAGTTCTTCAAATCTCGAATAGGCTATCTAATCTATCTAATATTAATGAGTTGAGTAATGTGACACATTTTTCAATATTATGGCACTTTATTCTTTTCATCGATGAAATGACAATTTTTTTAAATTCACATAGAAAAACTCAGCGGAGAGAAATAATAATTGGCAATAAATAACAAGTTTGGTTGGCCGTTATATTACAATAGGAACTAAAGCAACTTCAAACCGACCAATACCAATCCCCATCACCCATCTTAAAACATTCTTTTAAAATACTTTTTAATTTCAGCTACACGAACGCGAACAAACGAACAACAATTTATACCACAAGCCACAATAGAGCCTAGAGCATAAATTGTTATTGTCTGTAGAATTTCAAAAGTGAGGTGAGGTGCTAGTGCTGCGCTGGTAGGCTAGAGAAATCGAAATGTAAAATCTAAGATAATCTATAATAAACATAAAGTTATCTGGTTCACAAATCAATTTTAGAAAATAAAAAATAAGGTTCTTTGCTCTTTGGAAAAAATGGTGGTCCTTAAAAGGACCGTTGGTTTCAAATAAAATTTCTGGTTATTTACAAATGGGGCCGTGGTCAGCTGGTTATGAAGGTTTAACCTCCGAATCCGTACAAAGTTCTTCCTTGTCGTTTGAGGGCATAGACAACGTCCATGGCAGTGACGGTCTTCCTCTTAGCGTGCTCGGTGTAGGTGACAGCATCTCGGATGACATTTTCAAGGAAAACTTTGAGAACTCCTCGTGTTTCCTCATAGATGAGTCCAGAGATACGCTTCACACCTCCACGGCGGGCCAAACGACGGATAGCGGGTTTTGTGATACCCTGGATGTTATCACGAAGGACTTTCCTATGACGCTTAGCGCCACCCTTTCCAAGACCCTTTCCTCCCTTGCCACGGCCAGTCATCTTCAAAAGTAATGTAGGTAGTACGACTTCTTACTTTGTGCAGAGAAAAATGAGATTGATGTGATGCTCAAGTTCCTAGATCACGGGTATTTATTCCTGACTGAGATGTGGTGCGGACGTTCAAGCGCACATTATGTTACCCTTTGTTATTCTACCGCCTTCTATATGTACCAATACCAATGTAGCTTTCAATACTTCATCGTATATGTATTCATCGCATTTTGCGTTGCCTTTATTGCTTTGCATTGTACATGAATTGTATTTTTTCAAGGTATGTACAATGTTAAAAAGTGAAAAAGTTCATAAGGACAAAATCCATGCTAAAACTAGATAACTACAGCATTATTGCTAGAGTATTCTAGTTAAAACTGGTTTCCTTATTTCTACAATACTTTTAATTGCACACAAACAATAAGTATTAAGTGAAATAGTAATCATTGGCGTGGTTATAATTGTGTTTATTCCTACAAGTGATCGTAAACTTAACATAGACAGTTTCTAAAGTTACAGTTGTGAAACCCTCACATTTGGTCACACTGTATATCCAAATAAATGCAAAATAATAACTCACGGCTTTGCGAACATTACATTTTTGCATCCCTCTAAGGTTTAGCGCATGTTTCCATATAGGTTCGTAGAAGGAGAGCAACTTTTTTAATTAGATAGATATAATGACAACAGTAGACAATTCGAAATGTTTTTCTTGCTTTTTATTTTAAATACATTGAATTTTGGATTCCGTTCCCATACGACATTTCAATGGGAAAAGTAAAATACTTTTAGTTAAGATTCCGCAATACAATGGGGCAACGAAAGAAAAGAGTTAACAATGAGGAAAGCATGAAAGGCGCTCTCTGTTTTCTTGATCGTCCGCTCTCTATTCCATTTTGCCTTATAAAGTGTGAGTAAGTAAGCAAACGAATCCATTTACCCTCACAGTATCCGTGTAGCCTGCAAATTATCTGTAATCCAGAAACCTTACTTCCAAAAATGGCTGACGCTGCCGAAGACACGCCCACCGAAACTGCAGCTGCTCCAGCAGCAGCTGCAACTCCCAAGAAGGGACGCCCTGCTAAGGGCCCAAAAACCCCCAAAGCCCCAAAGGCTGAGAAAAAGGCGGCTAAACCCAAGGGAGAGAAAAAAGTAGCTACCCACCCTTCTGCGGCTGCCATGGTCATGGACGCCGTAACCAATTTGAAGGACAAGAAGGGCTCTTCCCTTAAAGCCATCAAGAAATACATTGCTGACAACAACAAAGTAGATATTGACAAGCAAGCACCTTTTATCCGAAAGGCTGTCAAGAATGCCGTTACCAAGGGTCTTCTTGTGCAGACTAAGGGAACCGGTGCAGCTGGGTCATTCAAATTACCAGTCAAGGCAAAACCCGAAAAAAAGCCAGCTGGCGAAAAGAAACCCAAAGCCAAGAAAGAGAAACCTGCCGGATCTCCAAAGGCTAAGAAGCCTGCAGCTGCCAAAAAAGCTGCTGCTTCTCCAAAGAAGAAGGCCGCCGCTAAGAAAGCAGCGACTCCAAAAGTGAAAGCTCCCAAAGCCGCCGCCAAACCTAAAGCTGCTTCTCCAGCTAAACCGAAGCCAGCAGCCAAGGCCAAACCCGCAGCAGAAAAGAAAGTCAAGAAACCAGCAGCAGCCAAGCCTAAGCCCAAATCTCCAAAAGTCAAGGCACCTAAACCAAAGGCAGCTCCAAAAGCCGCTAAGGCTGCTTCTCCTAAAAAGGCGGCACCTAAGAAGAAGTAAATGATGGAATGCGAATGACCGCCAAAGAATAACCGAACACTCTAAACCAACGGCCCTTTTAAGGGCCAACACATTTTCCTAAGAGCAAAATCCTACAGAACTTTTCCTCACAAAAAAACTTTTTCCATTTCTGAGGGTTTTGGTTTTATGTTTATTTATTTATGAAGTTTTTACTTGCGTGTATTATTTATACAACTTTTATACAATTCTTAGAAGGTAAAATATGTACTTTTGCATAACAACTTGCAAAATATTACAAGTATGTCTTTTTGTTTTGTTTTATTATTATATATTTTTATAATATTTGGTCACATTGTATTGTAACATTTCTCACAGCATTACATTTCTGAGATGATGTAAAGTGACATATTTAGCTAATGAAAGATGTCGAGTTATCTATTTGGAAAGTATTTCAGAAATTATTATATCGAAAAGTATATAGCCAAGCAAAGCACAAAAGGTGATGACGAGAAATTTTTGCATAATATCACTACATACAAGCAACTTTCTTGCAATGGTTCTTACAGTGATCAGTATGAACATGTGTCTCAGCTTCACATTTATATTAAGTCTTCCCAAACAATATTATGCTGAAATTTTGATTTCTTTAGCAATTTTCTTATGTTGGGCTTTATGATAAGGGTGAGCTGGCAGTAAGTGAAGCCTACACATTTGTTCACACTGTATGAATGAACTGAATTCATGAAGTCTACTGCGATATGGTGCGTTTTCATAAATTTAAAGACTTTTTTAAATAAATTCGGTAAATAATGTTTAATACATGTATATGTATGTATATGGGCATATTTTCAAATTAAACAACGTCAAAATTTTGCTCTTAGGAAAGAGTTGGTGGTCCTTAAAAGGACCGTTGGTTTCAAATGAGTTTTCCGTATTCCAAAGGGTCAGTTGATTGCCGTTATCGTCTTTTTGCGTTTAACCTCCGAATCCGTACAAAGTTCTTCCTTGACGTTTGAGGGCATAGACAACGTCCATGGCAGTGACGGTCTTCCTCTTAGCGTGCTCGGTGTAGGTGACAGCATCTCGAATGACATTTTCAAGGAAAACTTTGAGAACTCCTCGAGTTTCCTCATAGATGAGTCCAGAGATACGCTTCACACCTCCACGGCGGGCCAAACGACGGATAGCGGGTTTTGTGATACCCTGGATGTTATCACGAAGGACTTTCCTATGACGCTTAGCGCCACCCTTTCCAAGACCCTTTCCTCCCTTTCCACGGCCAGTCATATTTGTATGAAGATTTAAGCCTTCAAGAATGTACTTTACAGAAGAGAATATCTGTTCGTCTGAATGAAGACGGCAAAGTTGAGCAGCATTAAATTTACGGAGAGCGGACGTTTAAGCACCCCACTGTCCGCTTTCTTCAATGTTAGTGCAGTGTTGTTTGCATGTAGTATACAGTTCCACACCACAAAATGTCGTTCTATTGCTTCTCTATTATGAAAATTATTCCCAATATTAAACCCAATGTTTAAAATCAGATTTCCAGTACTAAAGACTAACAATTATTTTTATTTTGGTAGACGAGAGCAATTAATTTCAAAGGAAACGCATCTTTTGCTATTTACGTCGATAAAACTTTTACTTACTTAATTATTTTGCAGTGCTTCACGTAGATTTTGCTATTTTTCCATTTTAAAAGTGAAAAACATTGAAATTGATGCTTAAAACTTGAAAATCGGATGGGATTTGAGCTCTTTTCGATACTTTTGGTTTTGTTTAGTCAAGAAAATAGATCAGGCGCGCCTTCAGAAAGTTTAGGGCAGAATTGTAGCCAATAAGAATGACTTTTATTATAGCGAATGAGAAAAGAGGACAGACTTTACTCAAGGGAGCAGCATGAGTAAAGCCGGCCCCCTGTCGTGTTTTCTTCTCACTCTCTGGCTAGTCGTCACCCTCCAGTTTTTGCCTCCCCTTACTCAACTGAGTTGTTGTTTACTCACTCATTTGATATAAAAGCAGTTTCCTTCTCTTGCACTTCATCACTTGAGTTACACTCTCTGAAGCGAACACAAGCAACAAACTCTACCTAATCGTCACAATGCCCCCAAAGACTAGCGGAAAGGCAGCGAAGAAGGCTGGGAAGGCCCAGAAGAATATTTCCAAGGGTGACAAGAAGAAGAAGCGCAAGAGGAAGGAATCCTACGCAATCTACATTTACAAAGTATTGAAGCAAGTTCACCCGGACACCGGAGTCTCCTCAAAGGCCATGTCCATCATGAACTCTTTCGTCAATGATATTTTCGAAAGAATTGCTGCAGAATCTTCTCGTTTGGCCCACTACAACAAGAGAACCACCATCACTTCTCGGGAGATCCAAACTGCCGTTCGTCTCCTCTTGCCCGGAGAATTGGCCAAACACGCTGTGTCTGAAGGAACCAAGGCTGTCACCAAATACACTTCCTCCAAATAACTCTCTTACTGCTGATTTTGAACCAACGGCCCTTTTAAGGGCCACCACATTTTCCTAAGAGCATTTCCCTACAGAATGATAATACAAAACAGACATTGACTTACCTTATTTACATACTTGAAATATTGACTAATTTACATGAAGATGGCTATTATGGTTTTGAATCTTATATTCGTTGAATATCTCAATATGTCATGCAACCATATTCAAAAAATTAAACTGTAAAGCTTGTAAACTTTAGTAGCAATTACTATATCGGTATATGTATATGTGATCAAGGGTACTGAGAATATAAATGTGCGAATACACCTACAGCATTAAACGCTTATTAAGGGCCCCACAAACAATTTCTAATAATATTATATTCGTTTCGTTGTTGCGATATGCAGTTTGATATCGGATTTCAAATAAAAGTCATTTCGCCGAAAGAAATTTACCGCAATGTCAAATATCAAAACAATTACAGGTGCTACAATGAGACCACAGTAGAATATATATTCCTTCTATACCATTATGTGAGCAGCTAATTACTTCCTCCGCAAATATTCATGGATAAAAGCCAAAACGAAAGGATAAACGATAACCTTTTTGAATTTTCTTTGTGGAAATTCCTTATTCTAAAAGATGCAAAAGAAGTAAAAGAAATAATAAACTGACCATATTTTGACTAAATAACGCCCATTTGACTGCTTTGCTTTTGCTACGCATACAAATTATAATTGCACCCACATAATTGGTAGTCAGCGATCTTTTTTCCAAAAATTAATAATTTAATTAGGCTTTTAATGTTTGTTTTTACAATAATTTATTGATGGAAGATAGGGAATAATATATGCGCCAAAGAACAAAGGCAAAGGGAGGCCGTTGCGTTCAGCATTCTTAGGGGATCAGTCGGGAATTGCGAAGCGTGAGGTGTTGAGTTCCGTTACTCACACCTCCCAACCAATTACTCAGCATGTTCCTATAAAAGCATGTGGGCCAGTTTCAGAGGTTTAATCCATTGTAAGCAGTCCTGCTAAATTTGCGTTAGTCAATACTACAAAGTCTACTAAAGTTCAAGAAAATGTCTGGTCGTGGTAAGGGAGGAAAGGTGAAGGGAAAGGCAAAGTCCCAGTTCTCCAGTTCCCGGTGGGTCGTATCCATCGTCTGTTGAGGAAGGGCAATTACGCCGAGCGAGTTGGTGCTGGAGCCCCCGTCTACTTGGCCGCTGTCATGGAGTACTTGGCAGCCGAAGTTCTCGAGTTGGCTGGCAATGCGGCCCGTGACAACAAGAAGACTCGTATCATTCCCCGGCACTTGCAGTTGGCCATCCGAAACGACGAAGAGTTGAACAAACTCTTGTCTGGCGTCACCATTGCCCAAGGAGGAGTCCTCCCCAACATCCAAGCTGTCCTCCTCCCCAAGAAAACCGAAAAGAAGGCTGCCTAACTTATCTCTTCCAATCAAGAACACAGTCTGTTGAAACCCAACGGCCCTTTTAAGGGCCACCACATTTTCCAAAGAGCAATACTCTTATTTATTATTCCTAGATATCTGACACCTTACAAAATTCATTATTGTTAACTGTCTGCGTATTTATAGTCAATGCTTTTGTTCAAATGTAATTGTACTTGATATCCGTTTAATGGTAATGCATCTATGTATACGGGAAGCATAGAATAATTTACGTTTTAAAACATAAGTAAATTCAAATTCAAATCCTTTATTAACATGTCATTTAAAAATCAGAGTTGGAAGAACATGGCCTACTTTTATATATCAGTTATTTTTGTTTATTCATAGAGTGCAATAATTTTACTTTGACTTTGATCAATATTGGAAGAGAACAAAATAATTTTCAGAGGATTTTGTATTTTAGGTATGCAAAGGCATAAAAGTTTACTCAACATTTTTACAAACGCCAGCGGAAGGTTTCCAGGGGAAATTGTATTCATCGTCGCACATGTGGCAGTGATCCCCAGTAGTGTTGTGAACACATTCGCAGGTTGGGTAAACCATATTTAATTTTTCTTCATTTTTGTCCTTGGGAATACATTTTGATGAATGTCCATTGCACCGACAAGTTCCTCGAACAACAAATTCTTGTAAAGAGTGGTAATAATTGTGTTTATTTTCCCCAGATGGATCATCGCCATTCAAAATATGGAGCTGAGTGAATCTGAGGCGGATGTTTGTCGCCTTCATAAGACTTTGAATTTCCTCAGCATAAGGGTCAGCAATTGGCAATCTTGGTGAAAATACTCTGTAAATTACTTCTCCTTGACTCGACGGAAAGATGTTGGAATATCTGGACTCACAAATAACTTCTGTAAGATGATGGGATTTTTGGGGAATGCCTGGGAAAGCTTCGGAACAGTTGTGAGCAAAGTATCTGGCCACTTTCCATGTTTCTCCGAAATCGAAAGATTTTTCAATGAACATTGCTTTGGGGCGGTAACTCTGGAAAGTCAGAACTATGGCACTGATATCAAATACGGATTCAAGACCTAATTGAACTGTGACGTCTTCGACACCATTTTCAGCCTGCCACCAACCTCTTGGAGACAACCTTTCTGTTTCCGAGTAAGATCTCACTATTTTGTCAACCTTGTGATTTAATTGAGATCTTCGGGAATCACACAGGTAGCATTTCTTGTAACTGTCAATGCCAACCGAGCAATATCGTTGAGGACCTCTAAGACCTAAGACCGCATGTTGAAGAAGCAGAAAGATTGTTTTCTCTGCCAACCAGAAGATTTCCAGAAGGGGGATAACAAGCAAAACCGTCACATGGATCTATATTCACACGAAATGGCGACAAAGGTAAATTCCTTGAACGGTGATGGTAAAGATTACGATGTTTCGCCGAAGTTAGTAATACCAGTCCCCATATTAGGAGAATTGTGCTGCCAAACTTTAAATTGAATTTCATATCGAAAATGGAATATTTGAATATCAGAATTATTTTATTTCTTCTATCAGAACAGAAACCAGAAGTTATATTTGTAATGATTGAATGACCACGAGTGAATGTATAAGTATAAAGATAGTAGTTCAACTACTTATCTTAACTAAAACTTAGGTCATACATTTATTACATGGACAGAGATCTTTTGCATATACTTTTATATGTACATACTGCATGCATGTACATCGTTATGAATAACTCTTTTATAACAATATTTTTAGATTATCAACCTTACTGTAAATATAGTATTTCTTTTCAGTAAGAAAATAATTGCTCTTCCGCAATTATCAACCATATCATAATATCGTTTTAGTAAGCCGACCATATTTTAGCACCCCAAAGTAAACTTTTATGGGTCGCAGAATAATTGACACACTGCTGCTGTAAGTACTTAACGAAAGTGTAGAGATGAAGATTCTAGTTGTTAAATAACAATACCTAAAAGGAACAATTCCAGAAGGGGATATAGATTAAAAGGGTAATATTAACTACACCTCTAGACAATAAACCCCAATGTTAGCAAAAATATGCCACAACTACTTAACTACGAAGTCAAAGGTTAGCATATTAAAATAGGAAAGGGTATTTTTATTTTCCACCATGATTTAATGTAAAATAGGTAATTTGTTTTTGCGAACCTTCAGAAAAGTATATTGCAGAAAATAGACATATCTGGTCAGCGTAGACTGTAATGCTGTAATTAGGTTAGATGGACTTTGGCATAACATGGCATTACTTTATCGTGATTCTTTAATAGCTGTCCGGGTGCAGTAATAATTGGTTTGAAAACACATTTCCCATAAGTAAAATTACAACGATATGATGATATGAAGAACTGACGACATTGCATTGCACTTCTTACTTATGCGCAATATGTACATTTGTACATTTGCTTTTGTATGTGTAGTAGTAAGCTTTTTAAGTAAAATATTGATAAGCATTACTAGGATTGTAGACATTTTTATAATCGCAATCTCTTGTTAACCTACAGACCTAACCTAAATGAACTATAGAAGCATAAAGCAGGAACGTTCATTAAGGGTGGATTTGAACTTTTAGAAAGTAAAGTAAAACACGCACCTTATTGCAGAGAAATATTTAAAAATGTCAAAGCTTTCTTTGAAAAAAGTTGAATAACGTCAGTAGTAGTATATTTTCTTTAATTACATGGTGCAAAGCCATCCTTAAAATATAAAATGTTTGTTGCAAATGCATTTAGATTGATGAATGAGGATTAGTCACATTCTAGTTCACGATGACTCATGCCCACTGATAAATTTTTGCTTATTTAGAACAGATACTGACAAGGGTGGTGATGGAGGCAAAATCAGTGAAAAAATGAAGTAAGGGGGATAGGTTGAGAGAATTGAATTTATTACATCTGTGTTCAAAATTCATTATTATGTCTTGTTGCATAATTCTGTCTTTGCGTTCTGTAATTCTATTTACGTCTATTTACTATAGTCAAAAAATGAAAGGAATATATACCAATACTAATATATAGACAAATGAACGTAACTGTATAATTATTGTACTTACCGAAATAGTGTTCCACGTCGAAATGCTCAGCTTCCGGTGGACAAACTTCAAATCTTCACTAACAAACTTTGCAGCAAAGGCGAATCAATAATTACAGTTCTCCTGCATTACCTGTCTATGGGTAGTAACGTGTCTGTTTTCTTCGAATAACAATTCTTCTGTGGTAAAGTAGTAATTAGCATTTACTGTCACCTCATTTCGCAGTAGTTTTTGTGTTGCAAATCCATGTGCTTAAGATTTTTCTTGCAGTGATTACCTAATATTACTTTTGAGACATTTTGGTATACATTAACCTTGAATTAATATTCTTGAATTAAGTAATTAATTAAATTAATTAATTAATTAATCATTTTCATTACATTCACTTCATTAATCAATTACAAATCATTTTTCCACCTATTTTGCGGAGAAAACTTGGCTCCCACAGTGCTACACTACTCCTGTACATCAATACCAATGTTAAGTACATATTTTACTATATGTATGCCAATAGGGAATGCAGGCTTCAAATGTTAAACAAGCTGCGATATGATTTATGACTTGGAGCATTAATGTTTTACATTATATTGCTGATAATAAATAAAAACTTAGTAAAACCAACCCTTATGATAGCAGAAGGCATTTAGTGACTTTTGGTGTTCAGTTTCTGTATTTGTTTAACCGAAATCGTTAAACATAAATAATAAATTCTACTTTTGTGTTGCAACTATCGCCTTTAGATACCGAAAGGAAAGAAGCTATACTACCATTCGCATTCGCCATTCACACTGCTATTTAATGTACCCAAAGCTTGATCACGTCAATCAGCAAATTTCGGTGCTCTCTTCGGTGGACATTCACTTCTTTTAGTATATAAAGCAGAAGCAGGTTTGTTCTAAAAAGTTTCGATTTTGAGACCTAATTCAGTTTTTGATATTTACTAGGCCAGTACTATCATAAACCAAGAATTTCAGTTCTTTATTTCAAATATTCGCCCTGCTCCTGTTAATATTCCTAAGAAACTATGGAATTTGAAATTATAACTTATTATTCTTTAATGTGTCTGATATTGGTACAATGCTACGGCTTCATTATATACGATCATCTATCTCTTTGTGATTTGCACATAACTATGGGAAGTGTGCATTTGGCTGATAATATTGTATTTGCAAACCAACAGGGTCAACTGTGGACAGTGTTCAATGCGACAGAGAAAGTAATAGCGCAGAAGAAAATGGGAAATATATCAAAAACAATTTCAAAAGCAAAGTGCAATGTGGACATCTTTTTGGACATCGATGTAGCTGAAACTCTGGAATATTAACCAATTCCATACACAATAGCAATTCCATTGCCCGTATCATTATATTTTCTAAATCTCATAACTTAGAGCTGTTTAATGACAATTTTACTTATAGACTACTAAAGCTCAATGCTCCTCTGTATGTGTATCTAAATGACAAAAAGCAATTGCTCATAACATCTCTAATGACACAAGGTTTAGTCAATGTAACGGATATGATTCCAAGTGTTCTGAATAGATTTTGGATTTACCACAATGGAAATATGCACAACGGAAAAACAACAATTATTACAACATCTTATAAGGCTTACGATACGAAAAACCCGCACTACTATAAAGTGGTACAGAAACGCAATTGTGCACTTTCGACATATCAGTTGCAAAAATTAATAAGCCTTGATGAAGTAACATGCAAGAGATCTGTCAGAGCTACAGTGAGAATTATGGAGATACTCTCAATAAGACATAATTTCACACCAATGTTCAGAACAGTCGATCAGAAAGATAAAGTACCCTATATTACCAAGATAAAAGCTTTAAAGTATGATGACAAGCAATTTGTACCAAGTAGTGGTAAATTAATTATTTTTATTAAAAACACTGCTATTAAAGCTTACTACTGCCAGAAAGGTACAAGTTATGAAACACTGTCAGTTATTCTCCTTTGGACTGCAGATTATTTTGATTTGCCAACTTGGATTTTAATTTCGTTGACAGTACTTCTAGCATCATTTTTTCTACAGCTTAAAAATTGGCTGACCTATGAATGGAACTGTAGAAAGGTAATTGGTCGAATGGCAGATAATTTCTACCGCGTCGTTGCGACATTTTTTGGGCAGGATATGGTGAGCAAAAAGCACCAATGTATCCTTCTTGTCATTCTATTTTATGCTGGATTCCTTTTCAGCTGTATTTATGAAACCGTAATGACTAGCAAAATGATTTCGCCGGAAAAGGAATACGTTATTCAAGATTTTGCAGAATTAATCTCAGAAGGATACAAATTACTAACCTATCAGGAAGATAACGATTTTCTAAATTCTGATAGGCACATCTTCAAGAAATATAAGGTAGATATTTATGAGATGAACTCTTCGTTGATCTATATTAAACCAAGTGTTCATAGATAGAAACACAGAAGAGGTGGTTAAAAGGCTAGTGAAGGCCACACCATCCTTCATACTGGTTTATTCCGATAGATCGTCTCGTTTACGCACTGTCTTTTCGAATGGTTCTATTTCCCGGAAATTAATTGTTTGTCAACAGAACAGGCTCCACAAAATGAAATAAGAGCTTGGACTTTGAGTGGGCGTTTCGATAACAAATTCCGACATTCTCTAATTCAATTTCAAGAAATTGGCCTCTTTTACCATTTTGGCTCTGCCGATTCCGTTTGGAACCATCTAAAACAACGGCAATAGGATGCTCAAGAGGAATACACAAGGAGCCTTCCCCAAGTCATGAATCTGAAGTCAAAAATTTACACTGTATTCATCTTATGGAGTGTGTTATGTTCCCTATTTTATTTTATTATGGTTCGGGACATTTCGTAAATATTTAGGGTTCTAAGTTCCTCAGGCTTTCATAGGAAATTTAGGTTTTATTTAGAAGGTCGATATTTTAGGGAGTATTTTCTTCGGTATGGGATATCCATATTACAGGACTTTAGTTATCCATGGTTACTGGATTTTAGTTTTGTTTAATTGAGAACTAGTTAAAGCTCTTTTCAATTAATAGTGCTTTGTAGGGCACTTTTAGTTTTAGACGCAGTTAAGCATCTTTTAGTTTGAGATGTAGTTAAACATCTTTTGATTTTGAGATGTAGTTAAACATCTTTTAATTTGAGACGTAGTTAAATGTCTTTTAGCTGGAGACGT
This sequence comes from Yoshiicerus persimilis, assembly GCA_020352615.2. NCBI lineage: Eukaryota > Metazoa > Arthropoda > Collembola > Entomobryomorpha > Tomoceridae > Yoshiicerus > Yoshiicerus persimilis. The sequence goes on from CM036940.2 coordinate 50,351,406, forward strand.
AGTTAAACGTCTTTTAATTTCTTACATCAAGAATTTCGCTATGGGTATCGCCTTATTACGGGCTTGTTCCCATTTGTAGATTTGAAGATTTTCTGCTTCTGAAATATACTCATAAAATCATGAATTGAAGTGTGTCACAAATATATTTTGAGTTTAAATAACATACCGAATGAGAGTTGAAGTTTACACCATGGGTTTGTAGTGATTTCGTTTTATTTTCAAAAGTAAAGTTGAAAAGGTTTTAGTAAAACAGTACAAAGTACATTTTGTATTTTTACTTACTAGTTTGAAAACTTTGCAAGTGAAGAGAGATATTTGGAAGTGGACTGGAGAGGGCAAGTGGTGGAATTGGAATGAATTTTATTTCTGACTGACTGAAGTTCTGTGATTCAGATTTTCAGTGGGAGTCAAAGTTGAACAGGAGTTTTGGTGAATTTTCACTAAACGTGAATGGAGTCTGTCTAATACTCAGCGAGAGTGTAAATAGTCATTCAGCTGATCTTGTGCTAAGGGATCTGCGTACAGATTCTCTAGCATAGGAAGTATTAACTGATGCGTTAGTTTGAAGGGGTGATCCCTTCGCTCATTCGCTCAAGAGTTTCTGGAAGAGTTCTCTGCTCTGCGGGGGAAGTTGGGAAGTGTTCATTTCCTTTCGCTCTGTTGCTTGCTCTGTCTTTGCTTATTTATATAGCAGTATTATTCTTATAAATTATAGGTAATATTTAATACACACGTAACATATCTCTAACCCAAGGAAGTTCAAGTCCTCTTGAATAATATTTAGAGGGCTTTCTAAATTTAATTTCTTAATTACTAACACTTAACTTTATTTTTAGTTGATTATTGTATTTTGAATTGAAAATAGTTATTAGAAGAGTTATGTAGTAAATTATACTGATATGATATTCTAAATATATTTAAATAATAGTTGAAGTCTTGAAATAGAAAATTGATGTCTTGAAAATCCAGATGTAAAATTATTATCCTTAAAAGCTTGGTGAAGAAAATTGTTGGATAATCAGTAGTTAAAAGCTGAGACATCATTAACGCTCTCTCAGTGTGAAGTCCAAATTGTTTTCAATTGAAGTTGATTTACAGATTGTAGATTTCAGCATAGCGTTGAATATATGTTGTATTGATATTTTAAATTCGTGAACAACATTGTGAAGAATTAATATTCCGAGGTTGATTTGAAGTGTAGAGGTTGAATAAGTAGAGTACAGTGAATTTCATATAGTTGAATTTAGCTTTAAAATATATTTAATGTAGCTTACAAAGGTTGTGAGGTAAATTTTCGAAGTAATGAAGTATTTTTAGGTTAACATTCATGATTATCATATTTGTTGTTAACTGATGTTAAAATTATTACAATATATTTTGTAATTATCGAAGCGAAGGCGAATTATTTTATATTTTCGAAGAATTATTTTACGTAGATTTTTAACGAAGATTTTTAACGAAGATTATTTACGAAGATTATTTACGAAGATTATTTACGAAGATTATTTACGAAGATTATTTACGAAGATTATTTACGCAGATTATTTACGAAGATTATTTACGAAGATTGTTGACAACCTTTAACGAAGATTGTTAACGAAGATTGTTTTACTTTAAACTATGCATCATTCAACGATGTGCATCTTTAAGCAAACTTAATTCTTGTTGCATTTAATTGCAATAAATTCAAAGTTTTCCGTAGATCGTAGATTTCGAAGTTTTATGCAAATTTGTTTTGCATAGTGTTACGAAGTACGGTAAGTGACAATTAAAATGTATTTAAATTGAATTGAATTGAATTTGGCTTATTTAAATGCATAAAGATCATAACAAGTAAATAGCATGTTTTTACATGACTTATATATAATTGGCATGTAAATAAAACTAATCAGCCAGTTTCTTTTAATGAAAAAGTCGGTAGAATTTCAGCCGGTAAAATAAATGAAGTTGTCATTTTCCATAATTAAGTAACTTTTTTAGACATAAAACAATGAGCCAGTTCGTGTATAATTAATGGACCGGTACGCGCCAGTAAACAGTAACTAGTACCTCCAGTCCATTGTTTGTCGATGGATATCCAATAGCCAGGCCTTCGAACCATCCAGAGTTGGTTTCTATCCAATTTTCCGTAAAATAATTAACGAAGTCAAGTACTTGTGGGTCTGTTGAAATTGGCCATTTGTTAGTCCACAGTGCACTAGCAGTGTCGAATGTTTGCTAATGAGTCGTAATGAGTTTTCTCTTCTCTGGAACACCAACACCCTTTTCGGCACAGGCAGAAATTATTTGATTGGGCTTATTTACTCCCAATTTAAGTAGCTCGATCACCACTGGCCACTGACTTCATTTCCAATTCCAAACCATGGCCGACTTCTTGGTGGCTATGATCACAAATTTTCACCCACAAATGAACTGCTTCAACGAAATGCAATTTGGCCATAGCAGGGCACTTTTTCCCACCGCTTCTGCAGTAATAGTACTTAACTGTTCCGGTTTTATTTTCATTTTTATAACTAAAAATCCAAGACTTCTTTACAAATTTTTCAGCTTCTTCGTAGTCTGCGAAATGTTTAGTATACTCCCACTTTGGCTTATCTTTTTGAGTCATTGTGCTCGAATGTACTGCACTACTGAACTGTCCACACGAACTGTCTGTCACAAATAAAAGTTTGGGATTATCTTTTGTCTTTGCAGATATCTGTTTGCAGATTAACATAAATGTGAACATACCTATTGTAGAGAAGTTGAGTTGTAAGTTGACGTGAGGTTTCTACATAAGCAAGTCGTAGATATAGAATCTATATTATAGATGCATGTAGTACAATCCCTCCTTATCTTTGCATACTTATTTTACAGTCCTACTGGTTGATGTATTTATACTACATACTGGCTCATTATTTTAATTACACAATATTTTCATTTATTTATTCATTTATTTTACCAGACAGAAATATCGTACCGGCTTCATTAGTTTATTTTACAGGCCAATTAATTCCCAGCCTTTTTACATTATTACGCACCGAAGGCGACTACCATTTATAGCAACCTTACTCCAATATATATGTAATATCTACCATAATTTTATGCTTATATAAATTTTAATCACCATTACAGGTTTAAATTTTTGTATTATTTTCTAGACAGGTCTGTAGAAAATGAATGGAAACGGTAATGAGGAAGGAAGGCGAAGAATTGAAGTAACTCTAAGGAACAATGATACCATTTCCGATGATTTTCCAGAAGAGTGTGCAATTGTTCGAGTATGGACATCAATGACAAACATTCAACGACCAGGGGAGGCTGCAGGACATGTCTCTCTTGAATTAATTCTGAACCAGGAACGGGGGTCATGGGACTCGAAAACATACATTAGTGTTGGCCCTTCTGAGTCGCCAGGAATCAAACCACCTGCTGTGTTGAAAAGGTTTAGAACAACCCCATGCTTGAGTATTTTGTATATTATGTTAAGAACTACGAAGATGATATAGCATCAGAAGGTAGGGCACCAGAGTATACTTTTGTGTTTTACTCTCTCGACGTTTTCACGATGCACAAGGCAGTAAAAGACCTCTTAACAAACTTCCCTGAAGAGGATCAAAGGTGGACAGTTGCTGGACCCAGTTTCTCTCTTGGTCATTATAAAAAAGACAACTCGGAAGTATTTGCTGATTTATTCGATTGGTATATTGGACGACACTTGTCCTACAGGTTAGGATATAATCTCCCTTTGTTCAAAATTTTAATATTACTTTAACATTATTGGAAACTAGCATGTGGTAAAATTGTCAAAAGTAAAACTGCGATAAAATGCGTGGTTAAACTATCAATTCAGTACAAATTATTTCAAGTAAAATAATTTTCGTCCTTTGATGTCTTAAAACTGTGGGTCTCATTCATAGGAAATATTGTAGTTAGGTATGACTTATATATAATTGGCATGTAAATAAAACTAATCAGCCAGTTTCTTTTAATGAAAAAGTCGGCAGAATTTCAGCCGGTAAAATAAATGAAGTTGTCATTTTCCATAATTAAGTAACTTTTTTAGACATAAAACAATGAGCCAGTTCGTGTATAATTAATGGACCGGTACGCGCCAGTAAACAGTAACTAGTACCTCCAGTCCATTGTTTGTCGATGGATATCCAATAGCCAGGCCTTCGAACCATCCAGAGTTGGTTTCTATCCAATTTTCCGTAAAATAATTAACGAAGTCAAGTACTTGTGGGTCTGTTGAAATTGCCCATTTGTTAGTCCACAGTGCACTAGCAGTGTCGAATGTTTGCTAATGAGTCGTAATGAGTTTTCTCTTCTCTGGAACACCAACACCCTTTTCGGCACAGGCAGAAATTATTTGATTGGGCTTATTTACTCCCAATTTAAGTAGCTCGATCACCACTGGCCACTGACTTCATTTCCAATTCCAAACCATGGCCGACTTCTTGGTGGCTATGATCACAAATTTTCACCCACAAATGAACTGCTTCAACGAAATGCAATTTGGCCATAGCAGGGCACTTTTTCCCACCGCTTCTGCAGTAATAGTACTTAACTGTTCCGGTTTTATTTTCATTTTTATAACTAAAAATCCAAGACTTCTTTACAAATTTTTCAGCTTCTTCGTAGTCTGCGAAATGTTTAGTATACTCCCACTTTGGCTTATCTTTTTGAGTCATTGTGCTCGAATGTACTGCACTACTGAACTGTCCACACGAACTGTCTGTCACAAATAAAAGTTTGGGATTATCTTTTGTCTTTGCAGATATCTGTTTGCAGATTAACATAAATGTGAACATACCTATTGTAGAGAAGTTGAGTTGTAAGTTGACCTGAGGTTTCTACATAAGCAAGTCGTGGATATAGAATCTATATTATAGATGCATGTAGTACAATCCCTCCTTATCTTTGCATACTTATTTTACAGTCCTACTGGTTGATGTATTTATACTACATACTGGCTCATTATTTTAATTACACAATATTTTCATTTATTTATTCATTTATTTTACCAGACAGAAATATCGTACCGGCTTCATTAGTTTATTTTACAGGCCAATTAATTCCCAGCCTTTTTACATTATTACGCACCGAAGGCGACTACCATTTATAGCAACCTTACTCCAATATATATGTAATATCTACCATAATTTTATGCTTATATAAATTTTAATCACCATTACAGGTTTAAATTTTTGTATTATTTTCTAGACAGGTCTGTAGAAAATGAATGGAAACGGTAATGAGGAAGGAAGGCGAAGAATTGAAGTAACTCTAAGGAACAATGATACCATTTCCGATGATTTTCCAGAAGAGTGTGCAATTGTTCGAGTATGGACATCAATGACAAACATTCAACGACCAGGGGAGGCTGCAGGACATGTCTCTCTTGAATTAATTCTGAACCAGGAACGGGGGTCATGGGACTCGAAAACATACATTAGTGTTGGCCCTTCTGAGTCGCCAGGAATCAAACCACCTGCTGTGTTGAAAAGGTTTAGAACAACCCCATGCTTGAGTATTTTGTATATTATGTTAAGAACTACGAAGATGATATAGCATCAGAAGGTAGGGCACCAGAGTATACTTTTGTGTTTTACTCTCTCGACGTTTTCACGATGCACAAGGCAGTAAAAGACCTCTTAACAAACTTCCCTGAAGAGGATCAAAGGTGGACAGTTGCTGGACCCAGTTTCTCTCTTGGTCATTATAAAAAAGACAACTCGGAAGTATTTGCTGATTTATTCGATTGGTATATTGGACGACACTTGTCCTACAGGTTAGGATATAATCTCCCTTTGTTCAAAATTTTAATATTACTTTAACATTATTGGAAACTAGCATGTGGTAAAATTGTCAAAAGTAAAACTGCGATAAAATGCGTGGTTAAACTATCAATTCAGTACAAATTATTTCAAGTAAAATAATTTTCGTCCTTTGATGTCTTAAAACTGTGGGTCTCATTCATAGGAAATATTGTAGTTAGGTATGACTTATATATAATTGGCATGTAAATAAAACTAATCAGCCAGTTTCTTTTAATGAAAAAGTCGGCAGAATTTCAGCCGGTAAAATAAATGAAGTTGTCATTTTCCATAATTAAGTAACTTTTTTAGACATAAAACAATGAGCCAGTTCGTGTATAATTAATGGACCGGTACGCGCCAGTAAACAGTAACTAGTACCTCCAGTCCATTGTTTGTCGATGGATATCCAATAGCCAGGCCTTCGAACCATCCAGAGTTGGTTTCTATCCAATTTTCCGTAAAATAATTAACGAAGTCAAGTACTTGTGGGTCTGTTGAAATTGCCCATTTGTTAGTCCACAGTGCACTAGCAGTGTCGAATGTTTGCTAATGAGTCGTAATGAGTTTTCTCTTCTCTGGAACACCAACACCCTTTTCGGCACAGGCAGAAATTATTTGATTGGGCTTATTTACTCCCAATTTAAGTAGCTCGATCACCACTGGCCACTGACTTCATTTCCAATTCCAAACCATGGCCGACTTCTTGGTGGCTATGATCACAAATTTTCACCCACAAATGAACTGCTTCAACGAAATGCAATTTGGCCATAGCAGGGCACTTTTTCCCACCGCTTCTGCAGTAATAGTACTTAACTGTTCCGGTTTTATTTTCATTTTTATAACTAAAAATCCAAGACTTCTTTACAAATTTTTCAGCTTCTTCGTAGTCTGCGAAATGTTTAGTATACTCCCACTTTGGCTTATCTTTTTGAGTCATTGTGCTCGAATGTACTGCACTACTGAACTGTCCACACGAACTGTCTGTCACAAATAAAAGTTTGGGATTATCTTTTGTCTTTGCAGATATCTGTTTGCAGATTAACATAAATGTGAACATACCTATTGTAGAGAAGTTGAGTTGTAAGTTGACCTGAGGTTTCTACATAAGCAAGTCGTGGATATAGAATCTATATTATAGATGCATGTAGTACAATCCCTCCTTATCTTTGCATACTTATTTTACAGTCCTACTGGTTGATGTATTTATACTACATACTGGCTCATTATTTTAATTACACAATATTTTCATTTATTTATTCATTTATTTTACCAGACAGAAATATCGTACCGGCTTCATTAGTTTATTTTACAGGCCAATTAATTCCCAGCCTTTTTACATTATTACGCACCGAAGGCGACTACCATTTATAGCAACCTTACTCCAATATATATGTAATATCTACCATAATTTTATGCTTATATAAATTTTAATCACCATTACAGGTTTAAATTTTTGTATTATTTTCTAGACAGGTCTGTAGAAAATGAATGGAAACGGTAATGAGGAAGGAAGGCGAAGAATTGAAGTAACTCTAAGGAACAATGATACCATTTCTGATGATTTTCCAGAAGAGTGTGCAATTGTTCGAGTATGGACATCAATGACAAACATTCAACGACCAGGCGAGGCTGCAGGACATGTCTCTCTTGAATTAATTCTGAACCAGGAACGGGGGTCATGGGACTCGAAAACATACATTAGTGTTGGCCCTTCTGAGTCGCCAGGAATCAAACCACCTGCTGTGTTGAAAAGGTTTAGAACAACCCCATGCTTGAGTATTTTGTATATTATGTTAAGAACTACGAAGATGATATAGCATCAGAAGGTAGGGCACCAGAGTATACTTTTGTGTTTTACTCTCTCGACGTTTTCACGATGCACAAGGCAGTAAAAGACCTCTTAACAAACTTCCCTGAAGAGGATCAAAGGTGGACAGTTGCTGGACCCAGTTTCTCTCTTGGTCATTATAAAAAAGACAACTCGGAAGTATTTGCTGATTTATTCGATTGGTATATTGGACGACACTTGTCCTACAGGTTAGGATATAATCTCCCTTTGTTCAAAATTTTAATATTACTTTAACATTATTGGAAACTAGCATGTGGTAAAATTGTCAAAAGTAAAACTGCGATAAAATGCGTGGTTAAACTATCAATTCAGTACAAATTATTTCAAGTAGAATAATTTTCGTCCTTTGATGTATTAAAACTGTGGGTCTCATTCATAGGAAATATTGTAGTTAGGTATGACTTATATATAATTGGCATGTAAATAAAACTAATCAGCCAGTTTCTTTTAATGAAAAAGTCGGCAGAATTTCAGCCGGTAAAATAAATGAAGTTGTCATTTTCCATAATTAAGTAACTTTTTTAGACATAAAACAATGAGCCAGTTCGTGTATAATTAATGGACCGGTACGCGCCAGTAAACAGTAACTAGTACCTCCAGTCCATTGTTTGTCGATGGATATCCAATAGCCAGGCCTTCGAACCATCCAGAGTTGGTTTCTATCCAATTTTCCGTAAAATAATTAACGAAGTCAAGTACTTGTGGGTCTGTTGAAATTGCCCATTTGTTAGTCCACAGTGCACTAGCAGTGTCGAATGTTTGCTAATGAGTCGTAATGAGTTTTCTCTTCTCTGGAACACCAACACCCTTTTCGGCACAGGCAGAAATTATTTGATTGGGCTTATTTACTCCCAATTTAAGTAGCTCGATCACCACTGGCCACTGACTTCATTTCCAATTCCAAACCATGGCCGACTTCTTGGTGGCTATGATCACAAATTTTCACCCACAAATGAACTGCTTCAACGAAATGCAATTTGGCCATAGCAGGGCACTTTTTCCCACCGCTTCTGCAGTAATAGTACTTAACTGTTCCGGTTTTATTTTCATTTTTATAACTAAAAATCCAAGACTTCTTTACAAATTTTTCAGCTTCTTCGTAGTCTGCGAAATGTTTAGTATACTCCCACTTTGGCTTATCTTTTTGAGTCATTGTGCTCGAATGTACTGCACTACTGAACTGTCCACACGAACTGTCTGTCACAAATAAAAGTTTGGGATTATCTTTTGTCTTTGCAGATATCTGTTTGCAGATTAACATAAATGTGAACATACCTATTGTAGAGAAGTTGAGTTGTAAGTTGACCTGAGGTTTCTACATAAGCAAGTCGTGGATATAGAATCTATATTATAGATGCATGTAGTACAATCCCTCCTTATCTTTGCATACTTATTTTACAGTCCTACTGGTTGATGTATTTATACTACATACTGGCTCATTATTTTAATTACACAATATTTTCATTTATTTATTCATTTATTTTACCAGACAGAAATATCGTACCGGCTTCATTAGTTTATTTTACAGGCCAATTAATTCCCAGCCTTTTTACATTATTACGCACCGAAGGCGACTACCATTTATAGCAACCTTACTCCAATATATATGTAATATCTACCATAATTTTATGCTTATATAAATTTTAATCACCATTACAGGTTTAAATTTTTGTATTATTTTCTAGACAGGTCTGTAGAAAATGAATGGAAACGGTAATGAGGAAGGAAGGCGAAGAATTGAAGTAACTCTAAGGAACAATGATACCATTTCTGATGATTTTCCAGAAGAGTGTGCAATTGTTGGAGTATGGACATCAATGACAAACATTCAACGACCAGGCGAGGCTGCAGGACATGTCTCTCTTGAATTAATTCTGAACCAGGAACGGGGGTCATGGGACTCGAAAACATACATTAGTGTTGGCCCTTCTGAGTCGCCAGGAATCAAACCACCTGCTGTGTTGAAAAGGTTTAGAACAACCCCATGCTTGAGTATTTTGTATATTATGTTAAGAACTACGAAGATGATATAGCATCAGAAGGTAGGGCACCAGAGTATACTTTTGTGTTTTACTCTCTCGACGTTTTCACGATGCACAAGGCAGTAAAAGACCTCTTAACAAACTTCCCTGAAGAGGATCAAAGGTGGACAGTTGCTGGACCCAGTTTCTCTCTTGGTCATTATAAAAAAGACAACTCGGAAGTATTTGCTGATTTATTCGATTGGTATATTGGACGACACTTGTCCTACAGGTTAGGATATAATCTCCCTTTGTTCAAAATTTTAATATTACTTTAACATTATTGGAAACTAGCATGTGGTAAAATTGTCAAAAGTAAAACTGCGATAAAATGCGTGGTTAAACTATCAATTCAGTACAAATTATTTCAAGTAGAATAATTTTCGTCCTTTGATGTCTTAAAACTGTGGGTCTCATTCATAGGAAATATTGTAGTTAGGTATGACTTATATATAATTGGCATGTAAATAAAACTAATCAGCCAGTTTCTTTTAATGAAAAAGTCGGCAGAATTTCAGCCGGTAAAATAAATGAAGTTGTCATTTTCCATAATTAAGTAACTTTTTTAGACATAAAACAATGAGCCAGTTCGTGTATAATTAATGGACCGGTACGCGCCAGTAAACAGTAACTAGTACCTCCAGTCCATTGTTTGTCGATGGATATCCAATAGCCAGGCCTTCGAACCATCCAGAGTTGGTTTCTATCCAATTTTCCGTAAAATAATTAACGAAGTCAAGTACTTGTGGGTCTGTTGAAATTGCCCATTTGTTAGTCCACAGTGCACTAGCAGTGTCGAATGTTTGCTAATGAGTCGTAATGAGTTTTCTCTTCTCTGGAACACCAACACCCTTTTCGGCACAGGCAGAAATTATTTGATTGGGCTTATTTACTCCCAATTTAAGTAGCTCGATCACCACTGGCCACTGACTTCATTTCCAATTCCAAACCATGGCCGACTTCTTGGTGGCTATGATCACAAATTTTCACCCACAAATGAACTGCTTCAACGAAATGCAATTTGGCCATAGCAGGGCACTTTTTCCCACCGCTTCTGCAGTAATAGTACTTAACTGTTCCGGTTTTATTTTCATTTTTATAACTAAAAATCCAAGACTTCTTTACAAATTTTTCAGCTTCTTCGTAGTCTGCGAAATGTTTAGTATACTCCCACTTTGGCTTATCTTTTTGAGTCATTGTGCTCGAATGTACTGCACTACTGAACTGTCCACACGAACTGTCTGTCACAAATAAAAGTTTGGGATTATCTTTTGTCTTTGCAGATATCTGTTTGCAGATTAACATAAATGTGAACATACCTATTGTAGAGAAGTTGAGTTGTAAGTTGACCTGAGGTTTCTACATAAGCAAGTCGTGGATATAGAATCTATATTATAGATGCATGTAGTACAATCCCTCCTTATCTTTGCATACTTATTTTACAGTCCTACTGGTTGATGTATTTATACTACATACTGGCTCATTATTTTAATTACACAATATTTTCATTTATTTATTCATTTATTTTACCAGACAGAAATATCGTACCGGCTTCATTAGTTTATTTTACAGGCCAATTAATTCCCAGCCTTTTTACATTATTACGCACCGAAGGCGACTACCATTTATAGCAACCTTACTCCAATATATATGTAATATCTACCATAATTTTATGCTTATATAAATTTTAATCACCATTACAGGTTTAAATTTTTGTATTATTTTCTAGACAGGTCTGTAGAAAATGAATGGAAACGGTAATGAGGAAGGAAGGCGAAGAATTGAAGTAACTCTAAGGAACAATGATACCATTTCCGATGATTTTCCAGAAGAGTGTGCAATTGTTCGAGTATGGACATCAATGACAAACATTCAACGACCAGGGGAGGCTGCAGGACATGTCTCTCTTGAATTAATTCTGAACCAGGAACGGGGGTCATGGGACTCGAAAACATACATTAGTGTTGGCCCTTCTGAGTCGCCAGGAATCAAACCACCTGCTGTGTTGAAAAGGTTTAGAACAACCCCATGCTTGAGTATTTTGTATATTATGTTAAGAACTACGAAGATGATATAGCATCAGAAGGTAGGGCACCAGAGTATACTTTTGTGTTTTACTCTCTCGACGTTTTCACGATGCACAAGGCAGTAAAAGACCTCTTAACAAACTTCCCTGAAGAGGATCAAAGGTGGACAGTTGCTGGACCCAGTTTCTCTCTTGGTCATTATAAAAAAGACAACTCGGAAGTATTTGCTGATTTATTCGATTGGTATATTGGACGACACTTGTCCTACAGGTTAGGATATAATCTCCCTTTGTTCAAAATTTTAATATTACTTTAACATTATTGGAAACTAGCATGTGGTAAAATTGTCAAAAGTAAAACTGCGATAAAATGCGTGGTTAAACTATCAATTCAGTACAAATTATTTCAAGTAGAATAATTTTCGTCCTTTGATGTCTTAAAACTGTGGGTCTCATTCATAGGAAATATTGTAGTTAGGTATGACTTATATATAATTGGCATGTAAATAAAACTAATCAGCCAGTTTCTTTTAATGAAAAAGTCGGCAGAATTTCAGCCGGTAAAATAAATGAAGTTGTCATTTTCCATAATTAAGTAACTTTTTTAGACATAAAACAATGAGCCAGTTCGTGTATAATTAATGGACCGGTACGCGCCAGTAAACAGTAACTAGTACCTCCAGTCCATTGTTTGTCGATGGATATCCAATAGCCAGGCCTTCGAACCATCCAGAGTTGGTTTCTATCCAATTTTCCGTAAAATAATTAACGAAGTCAAGTACTTGTGGGTCTGTTGAAATTGCCCATTTGTTAGTCCACAGTGCACTAGCAGTGTCGAATGTTTGCTAATGAGTCGTAATGAGTTTTCTCTTCTCTGGAACACCAACACCCTTTTCGGCACAGGCAGAAATTATTTGATTGGGCTTATTTACTCCCAATTTAAGTAGCTCGATCACCACTGGCCACTGACTTCATTTCCAATTCCAAACCATGGCCGACTTCTTGGTGGCTATGATCACAAATTTTCACCCACAAATGAACTGCTTCAACGAAATGCAATTTGGCCATAGCAGGGCACTTTTTCCCACCGCTTCTGCAGTAATAGTACTTAACTGTTCCGGTTTTATTTTCATTTTTATAACTAAAAATCCAAGACTTCTTTACAAATTTTTCAGCTTCTTCGTAGTCTGCGAAATGTTTAGTATACTCCCACTTTGGCTTATCTTTTTGAGTCATTGTGCTCGAATGTACTGCACTACTGAACTGTCCACACGAACTGTCTGTCACAAATAAAAGTTTGGGATTATCTTTTGTCTTTGCAGATATCTGTTTGCAGATTAACATAAATGTGAACATACCTATTGTAGAGAAGTTGAGTTGTAAGTTGACCTGAGGTTTCTACATAAGCAAGTCGTGGATATAGAATCTATATTATAGATGCATGTAGTACAATCCCTCCTTATCTTTGCATACTTATTTTACAGTCCTACTGGTTGATGTATTTATACTACATACTGGCTCATTATTTTAATTACACAATATTTTCATTTATTTATTCATTTATTTTACCAGACAGAAATATCGTACCGGCTTCATTAGTTTATTTTACAGGCCAATTAATTCCCAGCCTTTTTACATTATTACGCACCGAAGGCGACTACCATTTATAGCAACCTTACTCCAATATATATGTAATATCTACCATAATTTTATGCTTATATAAATTTTAATCACCATTACAGGTTTAAATTTTTGTATTATTTTCTAGACAGGTCTGTAGAAAATGAATGGAAACGGTAATGAGGAAGGAAGGCGAAGAATTGAAGTAACTCTAAGGAACAATGATACCATTTCCGATGATTTTCCAGAAGAGTGTGCAATTGTTCGAGTATGGACATCAATGACAAACATTCAACGACCAGGGGAGGCTGCAGGACATGTCTCTCTTGAATTAATTCTGAACCAGGAACGGGGGTCATGGGACTCGAAAACATACATTAGTGTTGGCCCTTCTGAGTCGCCAGGAATCAAACCACCTGCTGTGTTGAAAAGGTTTAGAACAACCCCATGCTTGAGTATTTTGTATATTATGTTAAGAACTACGAAGATGATATAGCATCAGAAGGTAGGGCACCAGAGTATACTTTTGTGTTTTACTCTCTCGACGTTTTCACGATGCACAAGGCAGTAAAAGACCTCTTAACAAACTTCCCTGAAGAGGATCAAAGGTGGACAGTTGCTGGACCCAGTTTCTCTCTTGGTCATTATAAAAAAGACAACTCGGAAGTATTTGCTGATTTATTCGATTGGTATATTGGACGACACTTGTCCTACAGGTTAGGATATAATCTCCCTTTGTTCAAAATTTTAATATTACTTTAACATTATTGGAAACTAGCATGTGGTAAAATTGTCAAAAGTAAAACTGCGATAAAATGCGTGGTTAAACTATCAATTCAGTACAAATTATTTCAAGTAGAATAATTTTCGTCCTTTGATGTCTTAAAACTGTGGGTCTCATTCATAGGAAATATTGTAGTTAGGTATGACTTATATATAATTGGCATGTAAATAAAACTAATCAGCCAGTTTCTTTTAATGAAAAAGTCGGCAGAATTTCAGCCGGTAAAATAAATGAAGTTGTCATTTTCCATAATTAAGTAACTTTTTTAGACATAAAACAATGAGCCAGTTCGTGTATAATTAATGGACCGGTACGCGCCAGTAAACAGTAACTAGTACCTCCAGTCCATTGTTTGTCGATGGATATCCAATAGCCAGGCCTTCGAACCATCCAGAGTTGGTTTCTATCCAATTTTCCGTAAAATAATTAACGAAGTCAAGTACTTGTGGGTCTGTTGAAATTGCCCATTTGTTAGTCCACAGTGCACTAGCAGTGTCGAATGTTTGCTAATGAGTCGTAATGAGTTTTCTCTTCTCTGGAACACCAACACCCTTTTCGGCACAGGCAGAAATTATTTGATTGGGCTTATTTACTCCCAATTTAAGTAGCTCGATCACCACTGGCCACTGACTTCATTTCCAATTCCAAACCATGGCCGACTTCTTGGTGGCTATGATCACAAATTTTCACCCACAAATGAACTGCTTCAACGAAATGCAATTTGGCCATAGCAGGGCACTTTTTCCCACCGCTTCTGCAGTAATAGTACTTAACTGTTCCGGTTTTATTTTCATTTTTATAACTAAAAATCCAAGACTTCTTTACAAATTTTTCAGCTTCTTCGTAGTCTGCGAAATGTTTAGTATACTCCCACTTTGGCTTATCTTTTTGAGTCATTGTGCTCGAATGTACTGCACTACTGAACTGTCCACACGAACTGTCTGTCACAAATAAAAGTTTGGGATTATCTTTTGTCTTTGCAGATATCTGTTTGCAGATTAACATAAATGTGAACATACCTATTGTAGAGAAGTTGAGTTGTAAGTTGACCTGAGGTTTCTACATAAGCAAGTCGTGGATATAGAATCTATATTATAGATGCATGTAGTACAATCCCTCCTTATCTTTGCATACTTATTTTACAGTCCTACTGGTTGATGTATTTATACTACATACTGGCTCATTATTTTAATTACACAATATTTTCATTTATTTATTCATTTATTTTACCAGACAGAAATATCGTACCGGCTTCATTAGTTTATTTTACAGGCCAATTAATTCCCAGCCTTTTTACATTATTACGCACCGAAGGCGACTACCATTTATAGCAACCTTACTCCAATATATATGTAATATCTACCATAATTTTATGCTTATATAAATTTTAATCACCATTACAGGTTTAAATTTTTGTATTATTTTCTAGACAGGTCTGTAGAAAATGAATGGAAACGGTAATGAGGAAGGAAGGCGAAGAATTGAAGTAACTCTAAGGAACAATGATACCATTTCTGATGATTTTCCAGAAGAGTGTGCAATTGTTCGAGTATGGACATCAATGACAAACATTCAACGACCAGGCGAGGCTGCAGGACATGTCTCTCTTGAATTAATTCTGAACCAGGAACGGGGGTCATGGGACTCGAAAACATACATTAGTGTTGGCCCTTCTGAGTCGCCAGGAATCAAACCACCTGCTGTGTTGAAAAGGTTTAGAACAACCCCATGCTTGAGTATTTTGTATATTATGTTAAGAACTACGAAGATGATATAGCATCAGAAGGTAGGGCACCAGAGTATACTTTTGTGTTTTACTCTCTCGACGTTTTCACGATGCACAAGGCAGTAAAAGACCTCTTAACAAACTTCCCTGAAGAGGATCAAAGGTGGACAGTTGCTGGACCCAGTTTCTCTCTTGGTCATTATAAAAAAGACAACTCGGAAGTATTTGCTGATTTATTCGATTGGTATATTGGACGACACTTGTCCTACAGGTTAGGATATAATCTCCCTTTGTTCAAAATTTTAATATTACTTTAACATTATTGGAAACTAGCATGTGGTAAAATTGTCAAAAGTAAAACTGCGATAAAATGCGTGGTTAAACTATCAATTCAGTACAAATTATTTCAAGTAGAATAATTTTCGTCCTTTGATGTCTTAAAACTGTGGGTCTCATTCATAGGAAATATTGTAGTTAGGTATGACTTATATATAATTGGCATGTAAATAAAACTAATCAGCCAGTTTCTTTTAATGAAAAAGTCGGCAGAATTTCAGCCGGTAAAATAAATGAAGTTGTCATTTTCCATAATTAAGTAACTTTTTTAGACATAAAACAATGAGCCAGTTCGTGTATAATTAATGGACCGGTACGCGCCAGTAAACAGTAACTAGTACCTCCAGTCCATTGTTTGTCGATGGATATCCAATAGCCAGGCCTTCGAACCATCCAGAGTTGGTTTCTATCCAATTTTCCGTAAAATAATTAACGAAGTCAAGTACTTGTGGGTCTGTTGAAATTGCCCATTTGTTAGTCCACAGTGCACTAGCAGTGTCGAATGTTTGCTAATGAGTCGTAATGAGTTTTCTCTTCTCTGGAACACCAACACCCTTTTCGGCACAGGCAGAAATTATTTGATTGGGCTTATTTACTCCCAATTTAAGTAGCTCGATCACCACTGGCCACTGACTTCATTTCCAATTCCAAACCATGGCCGACTTCTTGGTGGCTATGATCACAAATTTTCACCCACAAATGAACTGCTTCAACGAAATGCAATTTGGCCATAGCAGGGCACTTTTTCCCACCGCTTCTGCAGTAATAGTACTTAACTGTTCCGGTTTTATTTTCATTTTTATAACTAAAAATCCAAGACTTCTTTACAAATTTTTCAGCTTCTTCGTAGTCTGCGAAATGTTTAGTATACTCCCACTTTGGCTTATCTTTTTGAGTCATTGTGCTCGAATGTACTGCACTACTGAACTGTCCACACGAACTGTCTGTCACAAATAAAAGTTTGGGATTATCTTTTGTCTTTGCAGATATCTGTTTGCAGATTAACATAAATGTGAACATACCTATTGTAGAGAAGTTGAGTTGTAAGTTGACCTGAGGTTTCTACATAAGCAAGTCGTGGATATAGAATCTATATTATAGATGCATGTAGTACAATCCCTCCTTATCTTTGCATACTTATTTTACAGTCCTACTGGTTGATGTATTTATACTACATACTGGCTCATTATTTTAATTACACAATATTTTCATTTATTTATTCATTTATTTTACCAGACAGAAATATCGTACCGGCTTCATTAGTTTATTTTACAGGCCAATTAATTCCCAGCCTTTTTACATTATTACGCACCGAAGGCGACTACCATTTATAGCAACCTTACTCCAATATATATGTAATATCTACCATAATTTTATGCTTATATAAATTTTAATCACCATTACAGGTTTAAATTTTTGTATTATTTTCTAGACAGGTCTGTAGAAAATGAATGGAAACGGTAATGAGGAAGGAAGGCGAAGAATTGAAGTAACTCTAAGGAACAATGATACCATTTCCGATGATTTTCCAGAAGAGTGTGCAATTGTTCGAGTATGGACATCAATGACAAACATTCAACGACCAGGCGAGGCTGCAGGACATGTCTCTCTTGAATTAATTCTGAACCAGGAACGGGGGTCATGGGACTCGAAAACATACATTAGTGTTGGCCCTTCTGAGTCGCCAGGAATCAAACCACCTGCTGTGTTGAAAAGGTTTAGAACAACCCCATGCTTGAGTATTTTGTATATTATGTTAAGAACTACGAAGATGATATAGCATCAGAAGGTAGGGCACCAGAGTATACTTTTGTGTTTTACTCTCTCGACGTTTTCACGATGCACAAGGCAGTAAAAGACCTCTTAACAAACTTCCCTGAAGAGGATCAAAGGTGGACAGTTGCTGGACCCAGTTTCTCTCTTGGTCATTATAAAAAAGACAACTCGGAAGTATTTGCTGATTTATTCGATTGGTATATTGGACGACACTTGTCCTACAGGTTAGGATATAATCTCCCTTTGTTCAAAATTTTAATATTACTTTAACATTATTGGAAACTAGCATGTGGTAAAATTGTCAAAAGTAAAACTGCGATAAAATGCGTG
Organism: Yoshiicerus persimilis; assembly: GCA_020352615.2. NCBI lineage: Eukaryota > Metazoa > Arthropoda > Collembola > Entomobryomorpha > Tomoceridae > Yoshiicerus > Yoshiicerus persimilis. Next base: position 50,369,675 of record CM036940.2, read on the forward strand.
GTTAAACTATCAATTCAGTACAAATTATTTCAAGTAGAATAATTTTCGTCCTTTGATGTCTTAAAACTGTGGGTCTCATTCATAGGAAATATTGTAGTTAGGTATGACTTATATATAATTGGCATGTAAATAAAACTAATCAGCCAGTTTCTTTTAATGAAAAAGTCGGCAGAATTTCAGCCGGTAAAATAAATGAAGTTGTCATTTTCCATAATTAAGTAACTTTTTTAGACATAAAACAATGAGCCAGTTCGTGTATAATTAATGGACCGGTACGCGCCAGTAAACAGTAACTAGTACCTCCAGTCCATTGTTTGTCGATGGATATCCAATAGCCAGGCCTTCGAACCATCCAGAGTTGGTTTCTATCCAATTTTCCGTAAAATAATTAACGAAGTCAAGTACTTGTGGGTCTGTTGAAATTGCCCATTTGTTAGTCCACAGTGCACTAGCAGTGTCGAATGTTTGCTAATGAGTCGTAATGAGTTTTCTCTTCTCTGGAACACCAACACCCTTTTCGGCACAGGCAGAAATTATTTGATTGGGCTTATTTACTCCCAATTTAAGTAGCTCGATCACCACTGGCCACTGACTTCATTTCCAATTCCAAACCATGGCCGACTTCTTGGTGGCTATGATCACAAATTTTCACCCACAAATGAACTGCTTCAACGAAATGCAATTTGGCCATAGCAGGGCACTTTTTCCCACCGCTTCTGCAGTAATAGTACTTAACTGTTCCGGTTTTATTTTCATTTTTATAACTAAAAATCCAAGACTTCTTTACAAATTTTTCAGCTTCTTCGTAGTCTGCGAAATGTTTAGTATACTCCCACTTTGGCTTATCTTTTTGAGTCATTGTGCTCGAATGTACTGCACTACTGAACTGTCCACACGAACTGTCTGTCACAAATAAAAGTTTGGGATTATCTTTTGTCTTTGCAGATATCTGTTTGCAGATTAACATAAATGTGAACATACCTATTGTAGAGAAGTTGAGTTGTAAGTTGACCTGAGGTTTCTACATAAGCAAGTCGTGGATATAGAATCTATATTATAGATGCATGTAGTACAATCCCTCCTTATCTTTGCATACTTATTTTACAGTCCTACTGGTTGATGTATTTATACTACATACTGGCTCATTATTTTAATTACACAATATTTTCATTTATTTATTCATTTATTTTACCAGACAGAAATATCGTACCGGCTTCATTAGTTTATTTTACAGGCCAATTAATTCCCAGCCTTTTTACATTATTACGCACCGAAGGCGACTACCATTTATAGCAACCTTACTCCAATATATATGTAATATCTACCATAATTTTATGCTTATATAAATTTTAATCACCATTACAGGTTTAAATTTTTGTATTATTTTCTAGACAGGTCTGTAGAAAATGAATGGAAACGGTAATGAGGAAGGAAGGCGAAGAATTGAAGTAACTCTAAGGAACAATGATACCATTTCCGATGATTTTCCAGAAGAGTGTGCAATTGTTCGAGTATGGACATCAATGACAAACATTCAACGACCAGGGGAGGCTGCAGGACATGTCTCTCTTGAATTAATTCTGAACCAGGAACGGGGGTCATGGGACTCGAAAACATACATTAGTGTTGGCCCTTCTGAGTCGCCAGGAATCAAACCACCTGCTGTGTTGAAAAGGTTTAGAACAACCCCATGCTTGAGTATTTTGTATATTATGTTAAGAACTACGAAGATGATATAGCATCAGAAGGTAGGGCACCAGAGTATACTTTTGTGTTTTACTCTCTCGACGTTTTCACGATGCACAAGGCAGTAAAAGACCTCTTAACAAACTTCCCTGAAGAGGATCAAAGGTGGACAGTTGCTGGACCCAGTTTCTCTCTTGGTCATTATAAAAAAGACAACTCGGAAGTATTTGCTGATTTATTCGATTGGTATATTGGACGACACTTGTCCTACAGGTTAGGATATAATCTCCCTTTGTTCAAAATTTTAATATTACTTTAACATTATTGGAAACTAGCATGTGGTAAAATTGTCAAAAGTAAAACTGCGATAAAATGCGTGGTTAAACTATCAATTCAGTACAAATTATTTCAAGTAGAATAATTTTCGTCCTTTGATGTCTTAAAACTGTGGGTCTCATTCATAGGAAATATTGTAGTTAGGTATGACTTATATATAATTGGCATGTAAATAAAACTAATCAGCCAGTTTCTTTTAATGAAAAAGTCGGCAGAATTTCAGCCGGTAAAATAAATGAAGTTGTCATTTTCCATAATTAAGTAACTTTTTTAGACATAAAACAATGAGCCAGTTCGTGTATAATTAATGGACCGGTACGCGCCAGTAAACAGTAACTAGTACCTCCAGTCCATTGTTTGTCGATGGATATCCAATAGCCAGGCCTTCGAACCATCCAGAGTTGGTTTCTATCCAATTTTCCGTAAAATAATTAACGAAGTCAAGTACTTGTGGGTCTGTTGAAATTGGCCATTTGTTAGTCCACAGTGCACTAGCAGTGTCGAATGTTTGCTAATGAGTCGTAATGAGTTTTCTCTTCTCTGGAACACCAACACCCTTTTCGGCACAGGCAGAAATTATTTGATTGGGCTTATTTACTCCCAATTTAAGTAGCTCGATCACCACTGGCCACTGACTTCATTTCCAATTCCAAACCATGGCCGACTTCTTGGTGGCTATGATCACAAATTTTCACCCACAAATGAACTGCTTCAACGAAATGCAATTTGGCCATAGCAGGGCACTTTTTCCCACCGCTTCTGCAGTAATAGTACTTAACTGTTCCGGTTTTATTTTCATTTTTATAACTAAAAATCCAAGACTTCTTTACAAATTTTTCAGCTTCTTCGTAGTCTGCGAAATGTTTAGTATACTCCCACTTTGGCTTATCTTTTTGAGTCATTGTGCTCGAATGTACTGCACTACTGAACTGTCCACACGAACTGTCTGTCACAAATAAAAGTTTGGGATTATCTTTTGTCTTTGCAGATATCTGTTTGCAGATTAACATAAATGTGAACATACCTATTGTAGAGAAGTTGAGTTGTAAGTTGACCTGAGGTTTCTACATAAGCAAGTCGTAGATATAGAATCTATATTATAGATGCATGTAGTACAATCCCTCCTTATCTTTGCATACTTATTTTACAGTCCTACTGGTTGATGTATTTATACTACATACTGGCTCATTATTTTAATTACACAATATTTTCATTTATTTATTCATTTATTTTACCAGACAGAAATATCGTACCGGCTTCATTAGTTTATTTTACAGGCCAATTAATTCCCAGCCTTTTTACATTATTACGCACCGAAGGCGACTACCATTTATAGCAACCTTACTCCAATATATATGTAATATCTACCATAATTTTATGCTTATATAAATTTTAATCACCATTACAGGTTTAAATTTTTGTATTATTTTCTAGACAGGTCTGTAGAAAATGAATGGAAACGGTAATGAGGAAGGAAGGCGAAGAATTGAAGTAACTCTAAGGAACAATGATACCATTTCCGATGATTTTCCAGAAGAGTGTGCAATTGTTCGAGTATGGACATCAATGACAAACATTCAACGACCAGGGGAGGCTGCAGGACATGTCTCTCTTGAATTAATTCTGAACCAGGAACGGGGGTCATGGGACTCGAAAACATACATTAGTGTTGGCCCTTCTGAGTCGCCAGGAATCAAACCACCTGCTGTGTTGAAAAGGTTTAGAACAACCCCATGCTTGAGTATTTTGTATATTATGTTAAGAACTACGAAGATGATATAGCATCAGAAGGTAGGGCACCAGAGTATACTTTTGTGTTTTACTCTCTCGACGTTTTCACGATGCACAAGGCAGTAAAAGACCTCTTAACAAACTTCCCTGAAGAGGATCAAAGGTGGACAGTTGCTGAACCCAGTTTCTCTCTTGGTCATTATAAAAAAGACAACTCGGAAGTATTTGCTGATTTATTCGATTGGTATATTGGACGACACTTGTCCTACAGGTTAGGATATAATCTCCCTTTGTTCAAAATTTTAATATTACTTTAACATTATTGGAAACTAGCATGTGGTAAAATTGTCAAAAGTAAAACTGCGATAAAATGCGTGGTTAAACTATCAATTCAGTACAAATTATTTCAAGTAGAATAATTTTCGTCCTTTGATGTCTTAAAACTGTGGGTCTCATTCATAGGAAATATTGTAGTTAGGTATGACTTATATATAATTGGCATGTAAATAAAACTAATCAGCCAGTTTCTTTTAATGAAAAAGTCGGCAGAATTTCAGCCGGTAAAATAAATGAAGTTGTCATTTTCCATAATTAAGTAACTTTTTTAGACATAAAACAATGAGCCAGTTCGTGTATAATTAATGGACCGGTACGCGCCAGTAAACAGTAACTAGTACCTCCAGTCCATTGTTTGTCGATGGATATCCAATAGCCAGGCCTTCGAACCATCCAGAGTTGGTTTCTATCCAATTTTCCGTAAAATAATTAACGAAGTCAAGTACTTGTGGGTCTGTTGAAATTGCCCATTTGTTAGTCCACAGTGCACTAGCAGTGTCGAATGTTTGCTAATGAGTCGTAATGAGTTTTCTCTTCTCTGGAACACCAACACCCTTTTCGGCACAGGCAGAAATTATTTGATTGGGCTTATTTACTCCCAATTTAAGTAGCTCGATCACCACTGGCCACTGACTTCATTTCCAATTCCAAACCATGGCCGACTTCTTGGTGGCTATGATCACAAATTTTCACCCACAAATGAACTGCTTCAACGAAATGCAATTTGGCCATAGCAGGGCACTTTTTCCCACCGCTTCTGCAGTAATAGTACTTAACTGTTCCGGTTTTATTTTCATTTTTATAACTAAAAATCCAAGACTTCTTTACAAATTTTTCAGCTTCTTCGTAGTCTGCGAAATGTTTAGTATACTCCCACTTTGGCTTATCTTTTTGAGTCATTGTGCTCGAATGTACTGCACTACTGAACTGTCCACACGAACTGTCTGTCACAAATAAAAGTTTGGGATTATCTTTTGTCTTTGCAGATATCTGTTTGCAGATTAACATAAATGTGAACATACCTATTGTAGAGAAGTTGAGTTGTAAGTTGACCTGAGGTTTCTACATAAGCAAGTCGTGGATATAGAATCTATATTATAGATGCATGTAGTACAATCCCTCCTTATCTTTGCATACTTATTTTACAGTCCTACTGGTTGATGTATTTATACTACATACTGGCTCATTATTTTAATTACACAATATTTTCATTTATTTATTCATTTATTTTACCAGACAGAAATATCGTACCGGCTTCATTAGTTTATTTTACAGGCCAATTAATTCCCAGCCTTTTTACATTATTACGCACCGAAGGCGACTACCATTTATAGCAACCTTACTCCAATATATATGTAATATCTACCATAATTTTATGCTTATATAAATTTTAATCACCATTACAGGTTTAAATTTTTGTATTATTTTCTAGACAGGTCTGTAGAAAATGAATGGAAACGGTAATGAGGAAGGAAGGCGAAGAATTGAAGTAACTCTAAGGAACAATGATACCATTTCCGATGATTTTCCAGAAGAGTGTGCAATTGTTCGAGTATGGACATCAATGACAAACATTCAACGACCAGGGGAGGCTGCAGGACATGTCTCTCTTGAATTAATTCTGAACCAGGAACGGGGGTCATGGGACTCGAAAACATACATTAGTGTTGGCCCTTCTGAGTCGCCAGGAATCAAACCACCTGCTGTGTTGAAAAGGTTTAGAACAACCCCATGCTTGAGTATTTTGTATATTATGTTAAGAACTACGAAGATGATATAGCATCAGAAGGTAGGGCACCAGAGTATACTTTTGTGTTTTACTCTCTCGACGTTTTCACGATGCACAAGGCAGTAAAAGACCTCTTAACAAACTTCCCTGAAGAGGATCAAAGGTGGACAGTTGCTGGACCCAGTTTCTCTCTTGGTCATTATAAAAAAGACAACTCGGAAGTATTTGCTGATTTATTCGATTGGTATATTGGACGACACTTGTCCTACAGGTTAGGATATAATCTCCCTTTGTTCAAAATTTTAATATTACTTTAACATTATTGGAAACTAGCATGTGGTAAAATTGTCAAAAGTAAAACTGCGATAAAATGCGTGGTTAAACTATCAATTCAGTACAAATTATTTCAAGTAAAATAATTTTCGTCCTTTGATGTCTTAAAACTGTGGGTCTCATTCATAGGAAATATTGTAGTTAGGTATGACTTATATATAATTGGCATGTAAATAAAACTAATCAGCCAGTTTCTTTTAATGAAAAAGTCGGCAGAATTTCAGCCGGTAAAATAAATGAAGTTGTCATTTTCCATAATTAAGTAACTTTTTTAGACATAAAACAATGAGCCAGTTCGTGTATAATTAATGGACCGGTACGCGCCAGTAAACAGTAACTAGTACCTCCAGTCCATTGTTTGTCGATGGATATCCAATAGCCAGGCCTTCGAACCATCCAGAGTTGGTTTCTATCCAATTTTCCGTAAAATAATTAACGAAGTCAAGTACTTGTGGGTCTGTTGAAATTGGCCATTTGTTAGTCCACAGTGCACTAGCAGTGTCGAATGTTTGCTAATGAGTCGTAATGAGTTTTCTCTTCTCTGGAACACCAACACCCTTTTCGGCACAGGCAGAAATTATTTGATTGGGCTTATTTACTCCCAATTTAAGTAGCTCGATCACCACTGGCCACTGACTTCATTTCCAATTCCAAACCATGGCCGACTTCTTGGTGGCTATGATCACAAATTTTCACCCACAAATGAACTGCTTCAACGAAATGCAATTTGGCCATAGCAGGGCACTTTTTCCCACCGCTTCTGCAGTAATAGTACTTAACTGTTCCGGTTTTATTTTCATTTTTATAACTAAAAATCCAAGACTTCTTTACAAATTTTTCAGCTTCTTCGTAGTCTGCGAAATGTTTAGTATACTCCCACTTTGGCTTATCTTTTTGAGTCATTGTGCTCGAATGTACTGCACTACTGAACTGTCCACACGAACTGTCTGTCACAAATAAAAGTTTGGGATTATCTTTTGTCTTTGCAGATATCTGTTTGCAGATTAACATAAATGTGAACATACCTATTGTAGAGAAGTTGAGTTGTAAGTTGACCTGAGGTTTCTACATAAGCAAGTCGTGGATATAGAATCTATATTATAGATGCATGTAGTACAATCCCTCCTTATCTTTGCATACTTATTTTACAGTCCTACTGGTTGATGTATTTATACTACATACTGGCTCATTATTTTAATTACACAATATTTTCATTTATTTATTCATTTATTTTACCAGACAGAAATATCGTACCGGCTTCATTAGTTTATTTTACAGGCCAATTAATTCCCAGCCTTTTTACATTATTACGCACCGAAGGCGACTACCATTTATAGCAACCTTACTCCAATATATATGTAATATCTACCATAATTTTATGCTTATATAAATTTTAATCACCATTACAGGTTTAAATTTTTGTATTATTTTCTAGACAGGTCTGTAGAAAATGAATGGAAACGGTAATGAGGAAGGAAGGCGAAGAATTGAAGTAACTCTAAGGAACAATGATACCATTTCCGATGATTTTCCAGAAGAGTGTGCAATTGTTCGAGTATGGACATCAATGACAAACATTCAACGACCAGGGGAGGCTGCAGGACATGTCTCTCTTGAATTAATTCTGAACCAGGAACGGGGGTCATGGGACTCGAAAACATACATTAGTGTTGGCCCTTCTGAGTCGCCAGGAATCAAACCACCTGCTGTGTTGAAAAGGTTTAGAACAACCCCATGCTTGAGTATTTTGTATATTATGTTAAGAACTACGAAGATGATATAGCATCAGAAGGTAGGGCACCAGAGTATACTTTTGTGTTTTACTCTCTCGACGTTTTCACGATGCACAAGGCAGTAAAAGACCTCTTAACAAACTTCCCTGAAGAGGATCAAAGGTGGACAGTTGCTGGACCCAGTTTCTCTCTTGGTCATTATAAAAAAGACAACTCGGAAGTATTTGCTGATTTATTCGATTGGTATATTGGACGACACTTGTCCTACAGGTTAGGATATAATCTCCCTTTGTTCAAAATTTTAATATTACTTTAACATTATTGGAAACTAGCATGTGGTAAAATTGTCAAAAGTAAAACTGCGATAAAATGCGTGGTTAAACTATCAATTCAGTACAAATTATTTCAAGTAGAATAATTTTCGTCCTTTGATGTCTTAAAACTGTGGGTCTCATTCATAGGAAATATTGTAGTTAGGTATGACTTATATATAATTGGCATGTAAATAAAACTAATCAGCCAGTTTCTTTTAATGAAAAAGTCGGCAGAATTTCAGCCGGTAAAATAAATGAAGTTGTCATTTTCCATAATTAAGTAACTTTTTTAGACATAAAACAATGAGCCAGTTCGTGTATAATTAATGGACCGGTACGCGCCAGTAAACAGTAACTAGTACCTCCAGTCCATTGTTTGTCGATGGATATCCAATAGCCAGGCCTTCGAACCATCCAGAGTTGGTTTCTATCCAATTTTCCGTAAAATAATTAACGAAGTCAAGTACTTGTGGGTCTGTTGAAATTGCCCATTTGTTAGTCCACAGTGCACTAGCAGTGTCGAATGTTTGCTAATGAGTCGTAATGAGTTTTCTCTTCTCTGGAACACCAACACCCTTTTCGGCACAGGCAGAAATTATTTGATTGGGCTTATTTACTCCCAATTTAAGTAGCTCGATCACCACTGGCCACTGACTTCATTTCCAATTCCAAACCATGGCCGACTTCTTGGTGGCTATGATCACAAATTTTCACCCACAAATGAACTGCTTCAACGAAATGCAATTTGGCCATAGCAGGGCACTTTTTCCCACCGCTTCTGCAGTAATAGTACTTAACTGTTCCGGTTTTATTTTCATTTTTATAACTAAAAATCCAAGACTTCTTTACAAATTTTTCAGCTTCTTCGTAGTCTGCGAAATGTTTAGTATACTCCCACTTTGGCTTATCTTTTTGAGTCATTGTGCTCGAATGTACTGCACTACTGAACTGTCCACACGAACTGTCTGTCACAAATAAAAGTTTGGGATTATCTTTTGTCTTTGCAGATATCTGTTTGCAGATTAACATAAATGTGAACATACCTATTGTAGAGAAGTTGAGTTGTAAGTTGACCTGAGGTTTCTACATAAGCAAGTCGTAGATATAGAATCTATATTATAGATGCATGTAGTACAATCCCTCCTTATCTTTGCATACTTATTTTACAGTCCTACTGGTTGATGTATTTATACTACATACTGGCTCATTATTTTAATTACACAATATTTTCATTTATTTATTCATTTATTTTACCAGACAGAAATATCGTACCGGCTTCATTAGTTTATTTTACAGGCCAATTAATTCCCAGCCTTTTTACATTATTACGCACCGAAGGCGACTACCATTTATAGCAACCTTACTCCAATATATATGTAATATCTACCATAATTTTATGCTTATATAAATTTTAATCACCATTACAGGTTTAAATTTTTGTATTATTTTCTAGACAGGTCTGTAGAAAATGAATGGAAACGGTAATGAGGAAGGAAGGCGAAGAATTGAAGTAACTCTAAGGAACAATGATACCATTTCCGATGATTTTCCAGAAGAGTGTGCAATTGTTCGAGTATGGACATCAATGACAAACATTCAACGACCAGGGGAGGCTGCAGGACATGTCTCTCTTGAATTAATTCTGAACCAGGAACGGGGGTCATGGGACTCGAAAACATACATTAGTGTTGGCCCTTCTGAGTCGCCAGGAATCAAACCACCTGCTGTGTTGAAAAGGTTTAGAACAACCCCATGCTTGAGTATTTTGTATATTATGTTAAGAACTACGAAGATGATATAGCATCAGAAGGTAGGGCACCAGAGTATACTTTTGTGTTTTACTCTCTCGACGTTTTCACGATGCACAAGGCAGTAAAAGACCTCTTAACAAACTTCCCTGAAGAGGATCAAAGGTGGACAGTTGCTGGACCCAGTTTCTCTCTTGGTCATTATAAAAAAGACAACTCGGAAGTATTTGCTGATTTATTCGATTGGTATATTGGACGACACTTGTCCTACAGGTTAGGATATAATCTCCCTTTGTTCAAAATTTTAATATTACTTTAACATTATTGGAAACTAGCATGTGGTAAAATTGTCAAAAGTAAAACTGCGATAAAATGCGTGGTTAAACTATCAATTCAGTACAAATTATTTCAAGTAGAATAATTTTCGTCCTTTGATGTCTTAAAACTGTGGGTCTCATTCATAGGAAATATTGTAGTTAGGTATGACTTATATATAATTGGCATGTAAATAAAACTAATCAGCCAGTTTCTTTTAATGAAAAAGTCGGCAGAATTTCAGCCGGTAAAATAAATGAAGTTGTCATTTTCCATAATTAAGTAACTTTTTTAGACATAAAACAATGAGCCAGTTCGTGTATAATTAATGGACCGGTACGCGCCAGTAAACAGTAACTAGTACCTCCAGTCCATTGTTTGTCGATGGATATCCAATAGCCAGGCCTTCGAACCATCCAGAGTTGGTTTCTATCCAATTTTCCGTAAAATAATTAACGAAGTCAAGTACTTGTGGGTCTGTTGAAATTGCCCATTTGTTAGTCCACAGTGCACTAGCAGTGTCGAATGTTTGCTAATGAGTCGTAATGAGTTTTCTCTTCTCTGGAACACCAACACCCTTTTCGGCACAGGCAGAAATTATTTGATTGGGCTTATTTACTCCCAATTTAAGTAGCTCGATCACCACTGGCCACTGACTTCATTTCCAATTCCAAACCATGGCCGACTTCTTGGTGGCTATGATCACAAATTTTCACCCACAAATGAACTGCTTCAACGAAATGCAATTTGGCCATAGCAGGGCACTTTTTCCCACCGCTTCTGCAGTAATAGTACTTAACTGTTCCGGTTTTATTTTCATTTTTATAACTAAAAATCCAAGACTTCTTTACAAATTTTTCAGCTTCTTCGTAGTCTGCGAAATGTTTAGTATACTCCCACTTTGGCTTATCTTTTTGAGTCATTGTGCTCGAATGTACTGCACTACTGAACTGTCCACACGAACTGTCTGTCACAAATAAAAGTTTGGGATTATCTTTTGTCTTTGCAGATATCTGTTTGCAGATTAACATAAATGTGAACATACCTATTGTAGAGAAGTTGAGTTGTAAGTTGACCTGAGGTTTCTACATAAGCAAGTCGTGGATATAGAATCTATATTATAGATGCATGTAGTACAATCCCTCCTTATCTTTGCATACTTATTTTACAGTCCTACTGGTTGATGTATTTATACTACATACTGGCTCATTATTTTAATTACACAATATTTTCATTTATTTATTCATTTATTTTACCAGACAGAAATATCGTACCGGCTTCATTAGTTTATTAGTATTAGTCTACTACCTTCTGCTGCAAAATCATATCTTTCAAAATAGTCCTTATTTCTGCCTTATTTCTCAAATAATTTTGGTAATCGTTTTGTAATAATCTTGAGATCCAGGGGAAAGCGTAGCTTTTCAAGAATGTTTTGCAGCATTTTGAGATCCTAAAAGAGACTATTAAACTTACAAAGGATCACTTGAGCTAGTTCGTGAATGACAGTATCTGTTGTACGATTTAATTATTTTCTGATTATGTTAGTTACCTGTAATGTAATTACTATGCAAAGCGTGACAACACCAAGTATATTATACTGCAAATATGTACCTAACCATTACTTATTATATTATTAAATCTTACTCAAATATGAAAACTTTGATTTTTAAAAATTCCTGATCATCAATATTCCACTGCCTTCCAGTTGCAATTTTCCAAATTGGATTGACTGTCGCAACAGGAAGGCGGTCGTGAGGCATCACAGTTTTTCCAACTTCCTTTTCAAAATCTTCAATCACTTTTTTTATTTCGGTATGAAAATAAAGTTGCATAGATGGTTTTCCGAAACCCAAATGATGCAAACTCTTAATAAGAAAACGCCTGGGTTCCGACCATTCGTCAGCTTCCGTGTCATTTTTATCTGCATTGGAAAGTATGTTAGAAAATATTAATATTATTTTGATTAATCGAAAATGCATGCCTTTAATGATCATGGTACTCGCCGCTGATGATGAGGCAAAAGCAAAAATACAGGAACTGCGATTTCTAATAATTATTCATTGATTTAGCAATACCATTGAAAGAATCGGACTTCTGCTCAGCCAAATGACTTCCAACAGGTTTTTCACTAAACTCCCATTGAAGAAATGCTTCTTTAACTAATCTGAAGTCATTCAGGACCACGATACTACAGTGAAAGTTATCAAACTGTTAAAGAATTGTTACGAATGCAATATTTTACACTCATTTTGGTCTATAAGCAATTTTTTTAAATGTGTCTTGGCAAAATAAATCTCAATTTGAAGGAAAATAGATTTCCGAGCAGCTTTGCTCTGCTTTACCGAGCTAGTCCCATTTTTTTGGATGGAATTATTTGACGCGGCTATACCCCTTTGGTTTTACCCAATTACGTTTGAATCACCGGGTACGTCCACTTATAAATACATACTAACTATTTTCGAGATATACTCTCCCATATATATTATTATTTCTAAATAAAAATGTAGTAGGTTAAGCTTACTTAGTGTTACCGTAATTTACAGTGAATATATTTCCATATTTATTCCTCAATTTGGAAAAGATTTGAAATGTATCGTTCCAAGCTAGCATTTCCCAACTGCCTATTAAGGGGTAACTCCATGGTCCTGAAAACGAAGTGAAACACATGTCAACAGTTCAATAGCATTCATAAAGGTTGAGAGGGATCAACTCATGTTTCACATTAAGAAGGTATGAAGGTGTCTTGAAATGAAATCATGAAAGAAAGAAAAATGAAAGTTGGCAATGTTGGTACACATACGTAGAATTACTACTGTAATTTAATGCACCAATGTTGTTCCAATGCTAGAACTTTAATTCATAATTCCATATGTATGTATAATAGTCCTAGTAACATTAGGTATGAATAGTATTAGGCCAAAGGTGGTCTTGGTACCTTAGTACCTTAGTTAGTGATTAACATTTAGTAATTAGCAACTCAAGCTAATTCATGTCTCACCTGGTGGGGGTGGCAGAGAGGAGCATTCGAAAGAATTCCTGTATCTGTGGTTGTAGTAGAGGTAACGGTAAAACAAAGAGACGCACAACAAGGTTACACAAGTAAAATAAAAGACACTTGAATCGTCCATTCTGAGTAGATTAATTTTCGTAACGTTCAATAAAGTGGTACCTAGGTAGTTTAATGAATGTATACCTAAGTATAATGACTCCTTACAACATCTCACTTTCGTTTATATTCACTAAATCAAGATTGCAAGTTTTCATATTTAAACGCTACTGGAATGGCTAAAGTCGCTTTGATTTTCTTCACTGGAATAAAGAGTTCCTACTCTTTGTAAGCATCACTTTATGTGGAAAAAATTGCCGAAGAAATGCAATAATTTTACTTGATTTTTAGATGAATTATGAGATTCATATTTTAAATATGGCTACCAATCTCAGGAGTACCAAAATTCACTTCACTGTCAAAATGTTCTCAAGACAGCAGTTACCAAAATGATCTTAAATACCCGAGACTTTGAGATTTGAAATGATTTCCATTCCAGACAAATTTCCAAAGCGTGCAGTAGCTAGTTGTACAGTGTCAAGAAGAAGTATTCTGATGAGTACTTCAGAATACTTCCCAGAATTACCGGGTTTTAAAGTTATCCATAGTTATCCAAGTTATTCGTATACAAGTTATGCTTAACCAAGTTATTCTAATCCAAGTTATCCTTTTCCAAGTTATTCCAAGAGACGAACAACAAGGTTACACAAGTAATAAGTAAAATAAACGCGTCAAGCGATTTGGCAAAGTGGACGAGGGGTAGCGGTAACACACTGACACACGTAACTGTAGGCTCTAAGTTTTTGAGTATATTTCCTGAACCCATTGACCGATTGACTTCATCTTCAAACTCAGACTTCCCCACGACCCCAAGAACACACACAAATTTCATCAAGTTATCTCAATGGGTTCAGGAGTTATGGCCACCACAGACAGACATACAGACAGACAGACATACAGACAGACAGACAGACAAAACAAAGGCATAAAGTGGACTCGTCCACTTAATAACAAACACTTGAACCGTCCATTCTGAATTGAGTACTTTTCGTAAAGTTCAATAAAGTGGTACCTATAGGTAGTTTAATTAACGTACAGGTATAATGACTCCTTACAACATCTCACTTTAGTTTCCATAAATTTCACTAAATCAAGACAACTGTGTATCTTGTGGGTATTAATATTTAAACACTACTGGAATGGCTAAAGTCGATTTGATTTTTTTCACTGGAATAAAGAATGACTCTTCAAGAAATTAATAGGTACAGAAAGGAAAGAAATATTGGAGTATGTGCATCGTCGTCGGTAGCAAATTCGTTATGGACATCTGAACTTCAGATCTCCGTTGCACAACCGATACAGTAGTAATCACTTAGAATATAAAGGCTCTCACCGAATAACTGACTTGGGTATATTTCATATATCTCAGTGCTTGTTCCAAGTTATCTGCAGGAAAAACTACTTTACTGATAATATGAAGAGCATGCTTAAATTTTTACTACAAATTTTATCTGCTGTAACGTAACGAAAGCTATTTACTGTTAAACCTTAGTAGACTTCATTCGCAATATTCAATTATCCATATGTATGTTCAAACTCTTTTTCCCAACCACTAAACTAGTCAAATATACACAAGGGAAGAAATAGTAGCACAATAATAAGAGTTAAGTTACTCTTATTGGTTGGTGCAAAAATCAAATGCATTTACACATTTATAATATTGTACACTTTCGTGATGTCATCTGGATCTGGATCCCCTTGCTTTGCGTCTATTTCATTTGTTTTGTTTACTTTGAAATTAAGGACACCTCCGCTGGTGGAAAAAGGAAGGATATATATTGCGAGGCATTCGTGGGAATTAGTGTGGAGTGTGAGCTGTTCATAATGCGTGGGGGTTTGTTTTGATTTGCGGATCACTGTGTTGAATTGAGTAACGGCGAAATTGTAAATAAAAATCTATGTTGCATGCTCATATGAACAGCCCTCGCAAAATTGCCGCATCGCAGGAAAGGATGTCTGTGTCAGTATTTGCAATTGACGCATGTATTAGAATAGGAAGAAAAAATGAAATTACGAAAAATGTGATAACGACACTTTGAAGCAATTTCGAAAGTCGTAGAGTAGCTCATTCGAAGGAGGGGAAAATTCTGGAGGGCACATGAGGCCGATTTTTGCATTTTATGATGTCTTGGCACCTACAAAAGACCATTCTTTCACAACTCCCATGTGTTTGCCTACTCAAAACTTGTTTTTTTCAAAATACGATTACAAGTATTGAAAAATAAAAAATTGAAAATTTCTTCCTCATGTGCCCTCGGGAAAAAGATGAACATCCATAATATACTATCCACGACTTGACAAGTGTTACTGGGGACCCGTTCTCATCTCCTTCTTGCCTGCGGACCCCCCCTTAACAGGAATGTTTACAAGTACTATTTTAAAGCAGTAAGCAATCATTATGCAGTTCTTGACAATTAAGTGCATACGTTCTTATTTGTGTGAGACTGCTTGGCAGAGTCAGCTTCTCTACTCTAGTATTTGTTTATATTTATGTTCCCATAAATATTTGTGTCTAGTTAGGATAGTCTTTCAGAGATTATGACTTATTGAAATGACTTACGTACACTAAAAAGTGTTGTATATCTGCAAATCTGAGACTCGGCTTAGTAATAGTAAACAATTGAATTTAACAGCCAAGGTCTAATATGTGCACTGTGCACCTAAACTTTTAACTAAGGAAAGGCAAGAGCATAATATACATTGGTTTAAAAATACCAAGAAAACATCTGAAAATCAATCTTTTTCGTTTGAAACACAAATCCTTGTTGCACCACAATAAATTGTATTCTACATCGATTTAATCATACTATAATTGCATTAAGCTTGCAAAAATGACCTACTTATAAGAATCATGCAAATCTTATATTATAAAGCTTAGGTCCTGTTTGTAAAGAAAGTCATGAAATGTAAAGAAAGCCTTCAAAATTCTAATTTGATTACTTTACATTTAATAGTCTTTACACAATTTTTAATCTGTATTTTGTGTAACGTTACTTGGGCCAATTGGAAGTCGTGACTACAGAAAATTACAAAATATTGCAGTTTCTCCTAAAAGCACAGATGGGATATTGCGAAATAGTAACTGTAGCTTTCAACTTAAATGTAAAATCGGGAATCTAAAGAGAATTTGTTTTCATTGCGTGTACATATTGGGGATCGGAAAATGCGTTTCCCAACTTCCAGTGTAGAAATGAATTCAGAGAATTGAAACTAAGAGCAAGCAATAATTGAAGCGAGCTAGAATTATAACGTTAGCCTTTGAAATTCTAGTTTGATTACTGTACATTTAATAGTCGTTACACAATTTATAATATGTATTTTGTGTATTGCGATACTTGGGCAACTGGAAGTCGTAACTGCAGAGAAAAAGAAAATCTTGTAGTTTCCCCAAAAAGTACATATTTTGGATTAAAGAATATGTATTGTTGTTTTCAATTTAAATGTCAAAATCGAAAATCTGAAAGATAATTTGTTTTTATTACATGTACAAATTTTGGATCAGGAAATTGTTTTTCCAGCTTACATTTCAGAAATATATACAGAGAATCAAAGCTATAAGCAAGCAATAATTGTGGCGAGCTAAACTATAAAGTTAGCCTTCAAAATTCTAATTTGATTACTTTACATTTAATAGTCTTTACACAATTTTTAATCTGTATTTTGTGTAACGTTACTTGGGCCAATTGGAAGTCGTGACTACAGAAAATTACAAAATATTGCAGTTTCTCCTAAAAGCACAGATGGGATATTGCGAAATAGTAACTGTAGCTTTCAACTTAAATGTAAAATCGGGAATCTAAAGAGAATTTGTTTTCATTGCATGTACATATTGGGGATCGGAAAATGCGTTTCCCAACTTCCAGTGTAGAAATGAATTCAGAGAATTAAAACTAAGAGCAAGCAATAATTGAAGCGAGCTAGAATTATAACGTTAGCCTTCGAAATTCTAGTTTGATTACTTTACATTTAATAGTCGTTACACAATTTTTAATCTGTATTTTGTGCAACACGTTACTTGGGCAACTGGAAGTCGTAACTGCAGAGAAAAACAAAATCTTGTAGTTTCCCCAAAAAGTACATATTTTGGATTAAAGAATATTTATTGTTGTTTTCAATTTAAATGTCAAAATCGAAAATCTGAAAGAAAATTTGTTTTTATTACATGTACATATTTTGGATCAGAAAATTGTTTTTCCAGCTTACATTTCAGAAATATATACAGAGAATCAAAGCTAATAGCAAGCAATAATTGTGGCGAGCTAAACTATAAAGTTAGCCTTCAAAATTCTAATTTGATTACTTTACATTTAATAGTCTTTACACAATTTTTAATCTGTATTTTGTGTAACGTTACTTGGGCCAATTGGAAGTCGTGACTACAGAAAATTACAAAATATTGCAGTTTCTCCTAAAAGCACAGATGGGATATTGCGAAATAGTAACTGTAGCTTTCAACTTAAATGTAAAATCGGGAATCTAAAGAGAATTTGTTTTCATTGCATGTACATATTGGGGATCGGAAAATGCGTTTCCCAACTTCCAGTGTAGAAATGAATTCAGAGAATTGAAACTAAGAGCAAGCAATAATTGAAGCGAGCTAGAATTATAACGTTAGCCTTCGAAATTCTAGTTTGATTACTTTACATTTAATAGTCGTTACACAATTTTTAATCTGTATTTTGTGCAACACTTTACTTGGGCAACTGGAAGTCGTAACTGCAGAGAATAACAAAATCTTGTAGTTTCCCCAAAAAGTAAATATTTTGGATTAAAGAATATTTATTGTTGTTTTCAATTTAAATGTCAAAATCGAAAATCTGAAAGATAATTTGTTTTTATTACATGTACAGATTTTGGATCAGGAAATTGTTTTTCCAGCTTACATTTCAGAAATATATACAGAGAATCAAAGCTATAAGCAAGCAATAATTGTGGCGAGCTAAACTATAAAGTTAGCCTTCAAAATTCTAATTTGATTACTTTACATTTAATAGTCTTTACACAATTTTTAATCTGTATTTTGTGTAACGTTACTTGGGCCAATTGGAAGTCGTGACTACAGAAAATTACAAAATATTGCAGTTTCTCCTAAAAGCACAGATGGGATATTGCGAAATAGTAACTGTAGCTTTCAACTTAAATGTAAAATCGGGAATCTAAAGAGAATTTGTTTTCATTGCATGTACATATTGGGGATCGGAAAATGCGTTTCCCAACTTCCAGTGTAGAAATGAATTCAGAGAATTGAAACTAAGAGCAAGCAATAATTGAAGCGAGCTAGAATTATAACGTTAGCCTTCGAAATTCTAGTTTGATTACTTTACATTTAATAGTCGTTACACAATTTTTAATCTGTATTTTGTGCAACACGTTACTTGGGCAACTGGAAGTCGTAACTGCAGAGAAAAACAAAATCTTGTAGTTTCCCCAAAAAGTACATATTTTGGATTAAAGAATATTTATTGTTGTTTTCAATTTAAATGTCAAAATCGAAAATCTGAAAGAAAATTTGTTTTTATTACATGTACATATTTTGGATCAGAAAATTGTTTTTCCAGCTTACATTTCAGAAATATATACAGAGAATCAAAGCTAATAGCAAGCAATAATTGTGGCGAGCTAAACTATAAAGTTAGCCTTCAAAATTCTAATTTGATTACTTTACATTTAATAGTCTTTACACAATTTTTAATCTGTATTTTGTGTAACGTTACTTGGGCCAATTGGAAGTCGTGACTACAGAAAATTACAAAATATTGCAGTTTCTCCTAAAAGCACAGATGGGATATTGCGAAATAGTAACTGTAGCTTTCAACTTAAATGTAAAATCGGGAATCTAAAGAGAATTTGTTTTCATTGCATGTACATATTGGGGATCGGAAAATGCGTTTCCCAACTTCCAGTGTAGAAATGAATTCAGAGAATTAAAACTAAGAGCAAGCAATAATTGAAGCGAGCTAGAATTATAACGTTAGCCTTCGAAATTCTAGTTTGATTACTTTACATTTAATAGTCGTTACACAATTTTTAATCTGTATTTTGTGCAACACGTTACTTGGGCAACTGGAAGTCGTAACTGCAGAGAAAAACAAAATCTTGTAGTTTCCCCAAAAAGTACATATTTTGGATTAAAGAATATTTATTGTTGTTTTCAATTTAAATGTCAAAATCGAAAATCTGAAAGAAAATTTGTTTTTATTACATGTACATATTTTGGATCAGAAAATTGTTTTTCCAGCTTACATTTCAGAAATATATACAGAGAATCAAAGCTAATAGCAAGCAATAATTGTGGCGAGCTAAACTATAAAGTTAGCCTTCAAAATTCTAATTTGATTACTTTACATTTAATAGTCTTTACACAATTTTTAATCTGTATTTTGTGTAACGTTACTTGGGCCAATTGGAAGTCGTGACTACAGAAAATTACAAAATATTGCAGTTTCTCCTAAAAGCACAGATGGGATATTGCGAAATAGTAACTGTAGCTTTCAACTTAAATGTAAAATCGGGAATCTAAAGAGAATTTGTTTTCATTGCATGTACATATTGGGGATCGGAAAATGCGTTTCCCAACTTCCAGTGTAGAAATGAATTCAGAGAATTGAAACTAAGAGCAAGCAATAATTGAAGCGAGCTAGAATTATAACGTTAGCCTTCGAAATTCTAGTTTGATTACTTTACATTTAATAGTCGTTACACAATTTTTAATCTGTATTTTGTGCAACACGTTACTTGGGCAACTGGAAGTCGTAACTGCAGAGAAAAACAAAATCTTGTAGTTTCCCCAAAAAGTACATATTTTGGATTAAAGAATATTTATTGTTGTTTTCAATTTAAATGTCAAAATCGAAAATCTGAAAGATAATTTGTTTTTATTACATGTACAGATTTTGGATCAGGAAATTGTTTTTCCAGCTTACATTTCAGAAATATATACAGAGAATCAAAGCTATAAGCAAGCAATAATTGTGGCGAGCTAAACTATAAAGTTAGCCTTCAAAATTCTAATTTGATTACTTTACATTTAATAGTCTTTACACAATTTTTAATCTGTATTTTGTGTAACGTTACTTGGGCCAATTGGAAGTCGTGACTACAGAAAATTACAAAATATTGCAGTTTCTCCTAAAAGCACAGATGGGATATTGCGAAATAGTAACTGTAGCTTTCAACTTAAATGTAAAATCGGGAATCTAAAGAGAATTTGTTTTCATTGCATGTACATATTGGGGATCGGAAAATGCGTTTCCCAACTTCCAGTGTAGAAATGAATTCAGAGAATTAAAACTAAGAGCAAGCAATAATTGAAGCGAGCTAGAATTATAACGTTAGCCTTCGAAATTCTAGTTTGATTACTTTACATTTAATAGTCGTTACACAATTTTTAATCTGTATTTTGTGCAACACGTTACTTGGGCAACTGGAAGTCGTAACTGCAGAGAAAAACAAAATCTTGTAGTTTCCCCAAAAAGTACATATTTTGGATTAAAGAATATTTATTGTTGTTTTCAATTTAAATGTCAAAATCGAAAATCTGAAAGAAAATTTGTTTTTATTACATGTACAAATTTTGGATCAGAAAATTGTTTTTCCAGCTTACATTTCAGAAATATATACAGAGAATCAAAGCTAATAGCAAGCAATAATTGTGGCGAGCTAAACTATAAAGTTAGCCTTCAAAATTCTAATTTGATTACTTTACATTTAATAGTCTTTACACAATTTTTAATCTGTATTTTGTGTAACGTTACTTGGGCCAATTGGAAGTCGTGACTACAGAAAATTACAAAATATTGCAGTTTCTCCTAAAAGCACAGATGGGATATTGCGAAATAGTAACTGTAGCTTTCAACTTAAATGTAAAATCGGGAATCTAAAGAGAATTTGTTTTCATTGCATGTACATATTGGGGATCGGAAAATGCGTTTCCCAACTTCCAGTGTAGAAATGAATTCAGAGAATTGAAACTAAGAGCAAGCAATAATTGAAGCGAGCTAGAATTATAACGTTAGCCTTCGAAATTCTAGTTTGATTACTTTACATTTAATAGTCGTTACACAATTTTTAATCTGTATTTTGTGCAACACTTTACTTGGGCAACTGGAAGTCGTAACTGCAGAGAATAACAAAATCTTGTAGTTTCCCCAAAAAGTAAATATTTTGGATTAAAGAATATTTATTGTTGTTTTCAATTTAAATGTCAAAATCGAAAATCTGAAAGATAATTTGTTTTTATTACATGTACAGATTTTGGATCAGGAAATTGTTTTTCCAGCTTACATTTCAGAAATATATACAGAGAATCAAAGCTATAAGCAAGCAATAATTGTGGCGAGCTAAACTATAAAGTTAGCCTTCAAAATTCTAATTTGATTACTTTACATTTAATAGTCTTTACACAATTTTTAATCTGTATTTTGTGTAACGTTACTTGGGCCAATTGGAAGTCGTGACTACAGAAAATTACAAAATATTGCAGTTTCTCCTAAAAGCACAGATGGGATATTGCGAAATAGTAACTGTAGCTTTCAACTTAAATGTAAAATCGGGAATCTAAAGAGAATTTGTTTTCATTGCATGTACATATTGGGGATCGGAAAATGCGTTTCCCAACTTCCAGTGTAGAAATGAATTCAGAGAATTGAAACTAAGAGCAAGCAATAATTGAAGCGAGCTAGAATTATAACGTTAGCCTTCGAAATTCTAGTTTGATTACTTTACATTTAATAGTCGTTACACAATTTTTAATCTGTATTTTGTGCAACACGTTACTTGGGCAACTGGAAGTCGTAACTGCAGAGAAAAACAAAATCTTGTAGTTTCCCCAAAAAGTACATTTTTTGGATTAAAGAATATTTATTGTTGTTTTCAATTTAAATGTCAAAATCGAAAATCTGAAAGAAAATTTGTTTTTATTACATGTACATATTTTGGATCAGAAAATTGTTTTTCCAGCTTACATTTCAGAAATATATACAGAGAATCAAAGCTAATAGCAAGCAATAATTGTGGCGAGCTAAACTATAAAGTTAGCCTTCAAAATTCTAATTTGATTACTTTACATTTAATAGTCTTTACACAATTTTTAATCTGTATTTTGTGTAACGTTACTTGGGCCAATTGGAAGTCGTGACTACAGAAAATTACAAAATATTGCAGTTTCTCCTAAAAGCACAGATGGGATATTGCGAAATGGGAACTGTAGCTTTCAAATGAAATGTAAAATCGGGAATCTAAAGAGAATTTGTTTTCATTGCATGTACATATTGGGGATCGGAAAATGCGTTTCCCAACTTCCAGTGTAGAAATGAATTCAGAGAATTGAAACTAAGAGCAAGCAATAATTGAAGCGAGCTAGAATTATAACGTTAGCCTTCGAAATTCTAGTTTGATTACTTTACATTTAATAGTCGTTACACAATTTTTAATCTGTATTTTGTGCAACACGTTACTTGGGCAACTGGAAGTCGTAACTGCAGAGAAAAACAAAATCTTGTAGTTTCCCCAAAAAGTACATATTTTGGATTAAAGAATATTTATTGTTGTTTTCAATTTAAATGTCAAAATCGAAAATCTGAAAGAAAATTTGTTTTTATTACATGTACATATTTTGGATCAGAAAATTGTTTTTCCAGCTTACATTTCAGAAATATATACAGAGAATCAAAGCTAATAGCAAGCAATAATTGTGGCGAGCTAAACTATAAAGTTAGCCTTCAAAATCCTAATTTGATTACTTTACATTTAATAGTCTTTACACAATTTTTAATCTGTATTTTGTGTAACGTTACTTGGGCCAATTGGAAGTCGTGACTACAGAAAATTACAAAATATTGCAGTTTCTCCTAAAAGCACAGATGGGATATTGCGAAATAGTAACTGTAGCTTTCAACTTAAATGTAAAATCGGGAATCTAAAGAGAATTTGTTTTCATTGCATGTACATATTGGGGATCGGAAAATGCGTTTCCCAACTTCCAGTGTAGAAATGAATTCAGAGAATTGAAACTAAGAGCAAGCAATAATTGAAGCGAGCTAGAATTATAACGTTAGCCTTTGAAATTCTAGTTTGATTACTGTACATTTAATAGTCGTTACACAATTTATAATATGTATTTTGTGTATTGCGATACTTGGGCAACTGGAAGTCGTAACTGCAGAGAAAAAGAAAATCTTGTAGTTTCCCCAAAAAGTACATATTTTGGATTAAAGAATATTTATTGTTGTTTTCAATTTAAATGTCACAATCGAAAATCTGAAAGAAAATATGTTTTTATTACATGTACATATTTTGGATCAGAAAATTGTTTTTCCAGCTTACATTTCAGAAATATATACAGAGAATCAAAGCTAATAGCAAGCAATAATTGTGGCGAGCTAAACTATAAAGTTAGCCTTCAAAATCCTAATTTGATTACTTTACATTTAATAGTCTTTACACAATTTTTAATCTGTATTTTGTGTAACGTTACTTCCGCCAATTGGAAGTCGTGACTACAGAAAATTACAAAATATTGCAGTTTCTCCTAAAAGCACAGATGGGATATTGCGAAATAGTAACTGTAGCTTTCAACTTAAATGTAAAATCGGGAATCTAAAGAGAATTTGTTTTCATTGCATGTACATATTGGGGATCGGAAAATGCGTTTCCCAACTTCCAGTGTAGAAATGAATTCAGAGAATTGAAACTAAGAGCAAGCAATAATTGAAGCGAGCTAGAATTATAACGTTAGCCTTTGAAATTCTAGTTTGATTACTTTACATTTAATAGTCGTTACACAATTTTTAATCTGTATTTTGTGTATTGCGTTACTTGGGCAACTGGAAGACGTAGCTGCAGAGAATAACAAAATCTTGTAGTTTCCCCAAAAAGTACACATTTTGGATTAAAGAATATTTATTGTTGTTTTCAATTTAAATGTCAAAATCGAAAATCTGAAAGAAAATTTGTTTTTATTACATGTACATATTTTGGATCAGAAAATTGTTTTTCCAGCTTACATTTCAGAAATATATACAGAGAATCAAAACTAATAGCAAGCAATAATTGTGGCGAGCTAAACTATAAAGTTAGCCTTCAAAATTCTAATTTGATTACTTTACATTTAATAGTCTTTACACAATTTTTAATCTGTATTTTGTGTAACGTTACTTGGGCCAATTGGAAGTCGTGACTACAGAAAATTACAAAATATTGCAGTTTCTCCTAAAAGCACAGATGGGATATTGCGAAATAGTAACTGTAGCTTTCAAATGAAATGTAAAATCGGGAATCTAAAGAGAATTTGTTTTCATTGCATGTACATATTGGGGATCGGAAAATGCGTTTCCCAACTTCCAGTGTAGAAATGAATTCAGAGAATTGAAACTAAGAGCAAGCAATAATTGAAGCGAGCTAGAATTATAACGTTAGCCTTCGAACACCATATCTTTTTCGCGCCTCGGCGCCATCACAGCACTGCCATGCAGCTGCTGCAATTTTCCAAATTTTAATCAAAATTGTGTCACTTATTGTTATTAGAGATACTGATTTGTTTGTCTAAAGTGTTCTCTGATTTTTACTGTATCATAATTCGTTGGAAAATGGATGAGAACTAACCGATTTCACCTCTATTTAGTCAAAATAAAAGTTCCAAATTCCACAAAACAGACACTCTGCCATACGTTCGGCATTTCTGCTTGTGCTCAGAGGAAAGTGCTTCTACTATCTCTACCATTGCTCAGATCCCTACCACCTCCTAAAAAAACTTTGAGGTTAACCTGCATAGCGGATGGATCTCCCGGTCCATATGAACCTGCGTTGCTGACCCCGGATTCTGCTGCCAGATGACCTGATGTCACTATTCTTCTAATCACGAACATACGAGGACGGTGTGCACTTCTATAACCTTAGCACACCGTAAACTGTAATAATTTTATTCATTTTATTACATCATTTACCACTCCATTTATTGAAAGGAAGTATTTCACTATAACACTACCAGAATGACTA